>JACGDI010005603.1:75162-116256 GCA_014898725.1 Jacaranda copaia
CTGGTCATAGGAGTAAATCGATGATGGTTCAAGCTTCATGAACTAGTCTAGTGCGATGCTTTGAAAGGTGGTCACTAGTATCTTGGCATGGATGTATTCGATGTGTCCATGCAGCTGCATTACGTGCTCAAACTACATGAGATGCTCATTGGGGTTGGTTGAGCCATCGTACCTTGGGAGATCGGTAGGGACTTTGGCATCCACTGCGATGCGCTTGTTGATGATTTCTTGAACAAATAGGGACCCTTTCTCTCAATGAGACCTTTGAGATGCATCCACATTTGGTACTCTATCAGTATTTCTCCTTGAAATTTCGTCGCGATGTCTGTTTAGCTGTGGACTTGATGGGATACTTTTTCCCACTTATCCCGATCCGTCTGGGTGGCGTTCTGGTCAAGACCCTAAAATACTTAGCCCTATTGTGCTATGGGGCTCGAATGGGCCGAGGCGTCAAATCTGTAGATTTTTCTCTCTCTCCACGGTAATCTCACCTAGAGCATTTGACCTTATTACGCTGCATGGCTCGATTAGGTTTGGCATGATCTACCAAGTCCGCCATCTCCTTCTGCACTTCTGGACATCTCCTTTCTTCTTACGGGCGTTTAGGACTGACTTCACACCTTGCAAGTAGCTGTCTGGCTTTTCGATGGGTGCGACTGTTCTTTGAGTACCTATTTTTCGATGGGGACAGCTACAGAGTTGCACTGGCGGTGGGTGCGAGCACTGTAGTATGCCAGTTCAAAACGGCAGACAATTGTGCTTCTATCTAAGTGAAAATGTGCTCACTTATTAGCTGCATCAACTAGGGCATGGTGAGTGTTACTACCTACTCTTGGGGGACGCTAGTGCTCAAAGCGTTTGTATCTTGCTAAGGGCTAGGAAGAGATGGAGAAATGGACCTCCAATTTTTTTCCCTTTCGGATACTGCTCTACATGTGTTTACCATTTTTCTTGCTGCAATCTCAATGGATTCCCACAGATGGCACCAAATGATGTTGCTGAAAGCTGCGTATAGAGAAAATGGGAGTTGTGCTACGGGTAAATCGATCAGGGAGGTCGAGTACTCAGGTTTGTGTATAACTTGGGGCTTGATATCTGTAACCACACACACATTAAACTAGATGAGGTGTCCCCGACTAAGGCACTTCGACGCTCAAGTTAGTTATGGTCGAGATGAAGAGATCAAACAGAATATAAAGAATATAAGGCTTATAGTATATGGGGCATTACCTCGAGCGTAGTTGAGTTTGAAGTATTTATAGCTTTCTCTAGGCATGATTTGACCTTAATACCCTTATCAGGTGTACTGACTTTTATCTTTGCTAGGGGGTTGGGGATCATTACATGTCCAGATCTCGATACTGTGCTAGGTGGCTAAATCTCCTATTTTTCCTATGAACAGTGCTAGTGGAGGCTCATCTTTGCCAAAGTTATTAGCAAGGTTGTCAGAGTTGGTAGCAGTGGCTGTATTGACTATCATGCGTTGTTAATGTGGAGGCATGTAGCCTGTCAGACTAATAAACACACCAGGGATCTGAGTCAATGCTGGAGTGTGTCTTGAGGTCGATACATGTTGATCAGACTCGAATATTTAAACTTCTAGAGTGGTCATGAGGTCAATATGGGTTGACCGCAGACCTTAGCAAGTGAGATTGATACGGGTTGACCGCAGACCCTACCAAGTAAGGTCGATACTGATCGACCAAATAGACTTACCATTGGGCCTCCTAGGCTGTCTCATTTGATGTTGGGCCTGTTGGGCTTACTAGGTTATCCCATATTAATATGCTCGAATAATTTTCAATCATTATATTTTATCTTGATATATATACATACATATCTACGAGTAACATAATATAAAGAAATTAAATGAGATAGAATGTTCCACTCTATTTATTAACTACATATATTAAATATTTTTTAATTTATTCTTTATTAAACATAAAACAATAGCTGTTTTAAAAATTAAGATGTCTTGTCAATTTTTTTCATAGTGGTACAAGTTTATCATCTAATTATATATGAAAGACCATTGCGATATACCTCACTTAACCTTAGGGGTGCATAGGTAAAATTACAACCAATGACAAGTATGCTTTGCTAGGACTCAACCAATATAAACATCAATCACCATAACAAAAAAAAAAGGCATTGAATCTATCTTAATTAACTCCAGCATCTCTCAAGGCAATCATATTCTTGAGGCAGAAACTCATAACTTCATAATTTCTAGAAAAGTCCTCATATTCAATTCTACAAAACATCATTTGGCACTATCTATGGGAAAAGCTTTTGTAACTCATGGAATGTTGAGGGTGTAGACTAGATATAGAGGTCAGAACTCCAATTCCTCAATGGCATCTCACAAAGAAAATGTCGTGAGTAATCCAGTAGAGACGTGGCCCTCCTTAGTGGCTAAGCAAGCACCAATGGTACCTTTAATATTAAAGCTCTCGATCAAATAGCAAACACTACTGTTTGGAGGATTGGTACTGCAAATCACCCAAGAAGCCCTTATGGAAGTAGTAAAAGATGTCTTATTGTGGGTAATCAAAATTAATAGTCTAGTCATCATAGAACATTAACTATAGGAGCTACTCTAGTTTTCTTGCAAAAGTTAAGAAATGTCTTCATCCCCTAAGAGAAAGAAGTAGAGACCAAAGGAAGGATGGGGTGCTACTCTTACTTTTCTTCAACAAGTGGATGCTAAGTCATGTCAGTGATCATCGCTAAAATCATGCTCTTTTTTACAATCCTTAAACGTGTGCTCTATGCAAGAGATAAGTACCTTTCTTTAGTTGTTGCTCCATCTAGGCGCAAACGTTTTGCCATGTCATCATTGTGGATTTTCTCCCACATGGCATAAAAATAGAAAATTCCCTAGAGTTCAATAGTATAAGCAATCCTAAAGAGCAATTAGACAACGTTTTAGCCCACATGGAGCTGTATGACCTAAGCAAAACTAGATACTACAAGATATTCTATATGATATTAACCAAGCGTGCTCTAGCCTAGTTTAATCATATGTCCATGGATCCATCATCAAGTGGGCACAGCTTGTTACAATACTTCCTACATAATTTTTCCGTCAACCATAAATACCCCAAAATGGTAATCTATCTATTCACCGTCAAGCAGAAAAAAGGAGAAAGCTTGAAGGAGTACATTATCTATTTTGTCCACGTAGTTTCAGAAATCCCCTATCCTAACTAAGAGCTCTTATCCAACATCTTTCAATAAAAATAGAGGTAATACAAGCTCAAGGAGTTGATTATGAAACAGGTACCTGCCACCCTTGAGGAAATCTTTATCTAAGCTAAGAAATATACTTAGATTGAGAAGGTAGCGACTTTAGCTAACAATCACAAGTGAACATACAATAGGAAGAAATTAATGCAGGGGAAAATAGGATGACAGCTGATGTAATCCTCGATAGGGATTCACTAGGTATACTTCCTTTAGCATTCTAAAAATAGAATAGCAAGGCTTGATCGAAAGACCTCACAAGATGTGAACAATCTAATGAGATAAAAGATTTAGATGTGATGTCACTTCTGCAGCAAGGAAATATGATCAAAGAGTATCATAATCTAGAAAACAAGATCAAGAAATTGATCTAGCAATAACACCTTAAGGGAGTTTCTCACCAATAGGCATGATGACCTTAAACGTAGCCCCAACACCAAGATGTCAAAGACCACCGATGGATGCTAGAATAGCAAAAAGAGGTACGAAAAGAACTATAGCAATAGAGGGCTAGCAACCTACCTACGATTAAGACATATTAGTGCTCTCTGGTGGACCTAAGGGAGAAACCCTTGCACGATCAATGAGACAAGTGAAGCCCACTCTCTTGAACTCACTCTACATGTGTGAAATGCACCCCTTACACTCCAGGCCAGCATTACCTTGAGGAATAAAATATAAAAGTGGGAAAGGTGAACATAATGATGTGCCAATATTTTGCCACCCTTGCAACTTCTAAATAAAAAAGATCTTGGTTGGTAGGGGAGCTTTATATATCATGACATTTTCCTCTAACTAAGCATGGACAATATCTAACTTTGAAAGATCAACATACTTTAGGTAGATTTAACAAAGAAATGATAGAGGTGAATAGAGAAATCTCTCTCGTTCTAGGTTCTAATCTTTGGAGAGTTACAAAGATAATTAAATTCTTGGTAGTTAAAGCTCCCGTAGCATATAACATTCTCTTAAGATGGCCTACCTTGAACCTCTTTTAAGCAATAGTATCTATCTATTACATGAAGATGAAGTTCCCTCTCAATGGACCTAGGTAACAATCAAAGACTAACACATGGCTAGGAAGTGTTATGCTAATACCTAGAAGAACAAAAACTCCCTTTGTGAGCCAAGGCAATCCTGTAGGGTCCCACCAAAGCACCTCTAAAGATGAAAAAAAAAGTCTAGTCATGGAAATCAACGTCATCGATTCCTCCCAATAAAAGATGAGCAATCAAAAAAGAAAGACAAAGAAAACCACATTAGATCTAGGGAAAAGCTCAAGGAAGTCATCCCAAGCCATCTAACAAAACCACTAAGGTGGGAGCCATTTTGACTAAACATAAATGAATAGTTAATAGGTTTCTTGAAAGTAAACCAAAATGTCTTTTCTTGGAGCATGATAGACCTTTGCAGAACTGCAAAAGACATAAAACATATCACCTCCATATAAACCTTAAAGCAAAGCAAATTAAACAAAAGAAGAGAAACTTTAAGGTAGAAAGAAACTAGGTAATCAAACAAGATATGGACAAGTTGTTGAAAGCAAAGTTCATTTGACCAGCGTAGTATCTGAAATAGCAACTATCAAATGGAAAATAGAAGGAGTGCATTAACTTACCAAATTGAAAATGGAGTACTAAAGGGCCCTTTCTTGCTTCTTAGGACAAATGCATTGATTAACTCTATTGTAGAGTGTGAAATATTAAGCTTTCTATATACCTACCAAAGATATAATTAAATGTGCTTAACCTTGAAGAAATGAGAAAATACAAGTTTCATAATAGCACATGAAGTGTATAGTTGCAATATAATGCCCTTCAACCTTAAGAATGCTAATATAACCTATCAAAGGCTAGTTAACCACATATTTGAGGATATGGTCAGCAAAAATATGAAGGACTACCCAGGTGATATATTGGTCAAAGTAGTATGCAAGATCACTTACAGGACGTAATTGAGTAGTTTGTCATTCTAAGGACGTTCAACATATAGCTAAACCTAGCTAAATGTATATTGAGCATATTTATGGTATGTTGTTCCACAATATAGGATAGAGACTGATATGGGGTGGCCCAATAGGCCCAACCTAACAACTATTGGCCCAAGAGCATGCTCATAGGCCCATCTCTCCTTAGAGAGTCAGTTGGACCGTTGATCGTGATCGACTATCCATTTGCTTGATCTCTAATACAATGAGCACAAATGGCATCTTTTGACTAGACTATGGGTTGAACGAGTATCTCAACCTTACTTGACAAAAGAGTGTGAGGGCTATCCCCTTTGAGGCCACGTTTTTTGAAACTTATTCCCTAGTCGACCATGTCATTGACTAGCAAGGTCATTCTAGCAATAAATCATATTTCTGTCATATTAAATATCTTAGCAGATAGCATATCTCCAAATTAATGGCACATGCCGCTATAGTACCACCTTTGTCATCATGTCTATCACGAGGCACGCCACTAGTATACTATTCTATCCCAGAAAGTAGGAGGTGATGCCACTTGAAATAGTACAGGGATAGGAGATGACCTATAGCCCCCTTACAAGGACAAAAGCCCTCTACAATTGAAAGGGTCATTTTGGACATATCATTCATCACCTAGATAAGGCTATAAATACCCTGCTACCAGCTAGTCTCAAGGTATGTTATTCATCACTATACACTCTTCTTACACTACTCGATTTCTTTTCTTGATCAATACTAACTTGAGTGTCAGAGTACCTTAGTTAAGGGCACCTTAACTATTCTGACATTGGCTTGTAATTACAAATCTTAGCCCAAGGATATTTCTTAGTTGGGTCATTCAACCTGTTAGGTCGAATTAGCCTAAATACTGGCCCAATCTAGTATAAATAATTTTCAACCTTATCATTTTGGCAGTGTTTGTGGAAACATTGATAGTGTAATTGAAAGAATGATGAACACCAAGTGAGCCGCATCTAAGAGAGAGAAAAATAAAAAGATAATATTTCTTTTGTCCTCTCAACATCAGCAAGAATTGCATGCCTCGAGACCTAACACCCTGCTAGAGCAAGTTGTTACCTTAACTATGTCTCAATTAATATAGCTAATCAGCAAACAAATTCCTACCCAGATTTTTGCTAAGCTCTTTGCCACCCTGAGTAGGCACACAGCTAAATCTACCCCAACTACCAGTGCAACTCCACAATTGAGGGATAGCCATTCCCATCGACCAGACATGAGGACAACCCAAGGTGTCTTCTTGGAGAAAGAGATCAACCTGATCTATATAAAGACATTGCTGATTTTATTGACCATTACGTTCAGCCTATTTAAGCCCAACAATGTGATAAGGTCAACGTTCGAGATCAGACCAATGTGAGGAGATTAGTGAGTCAACAAATCATGCGACTCAAACCATTCGAGCCCCGTAGCATAATAGGGCTAAGCGTACAAGGCCTTAATTTGACCAAAAAATGACCCAAGCGGACCGAGAAAAATGGGAAGAAGTGTCTCATCAAGTTCAGCAACTAAATAGGCACCTCGAGGAGATACTGAGAAGAAACACAGAAAGGATTCCCAAACTCGATGGCCTCTAGAGGTTTCACTATGAAAGAGGGTCATCATTAATCCAAGAAATTATCAACGAGTGCATTGCCGTCGATGCTAAGGTCCCGACTACATTTCCATGATATGATAGCTCGACTGACCCGAATAAGCACCTAATGTAGTTCGAGCACATGACGTAACTACATGGACACAACAAGTGTATACACATGAAGATGCTAGATATCACATTTTAAGGCATTATGCTCGACTAGTTCATCAAACTTGAGTTGATATCAATATGCTCCTATGACCAACTCTATGATAAGTTTTTGCATTAGTTCGCCAGTCAATGAAAGGGAAAGCTCCCCCACACCCATCGCCACACTGTGAAGTATAAAAAAGGGGAGTCCCTTCATGATTTCTATACTAGGTTCAACACAAAGATATAAAATATTGATAATCTAAGGATCGAGTTCCTGATCAATGTTCTTTTCTTAAGACTCAAGCATAAAACGTGTGCTACTGCTTTGGTGTAAGAATGTCCCTAGTTAATAGAAGAGTTTCTTGACCTCGTGGAGAGGTATATGACCCTAGAGAAGATGAATAGATAGAAATTTGGTAACCCTAAGGTCAAGAAAAAGAAAAACAAGAAAAATAATGATCGACAGTATAAAGAGAGTTGTCGATCTCCCATCAAATGCTTCCATGACTATAGTCCACCCAACCTCTCGAGAAAGGAGGTATTGTTACCATCCTACATGAAAACCTCCTTAAAAATTTGAGAAAGCTAACTAAAACAGAAGTGATGAAAAAATTAAAAAAATATTACCACTTCCACAAGCAGAGAGGCCACAACATGAAAGATTGTTTCAATCTCCATGATGAAATTGAAAAGCTGATTCAACAAGGCTATCTCAAGAAATATATGGCTAAAGGCACCCTAACAGAAGGGGGCAAAATCGACCAGATTCTCCGTAAAGAAAGGTCAATTGACTCGAAGAGAGAAGATAAAGGAAAAAAACCCACCCAAGATAACCACCCACCCGTTCGAAGAGTGATTAACATGATTACGGGATATCTTACTAGGATGGACTCCACATCAATGAGAAAAAAGATATAGATGAGGCTAAATTCAACCAAAGCTTACCCAATTGAAATAATGTTCCATTTGTCAACCAACACAGAGCTCATCTCTTTCACCGATGATGAACTCACCCATCTTGAAGGCAAGAGCATCAACCATAAAGCTAATTGTCCCATAGTGGTCTCTGTTGAGATCATCAACTTTAAAGTGAGAAAGGTTTTGGTCGACAATGGCATTTTCACCAATATTGTTTTCCTGTTGACCTGGAAGATGATAAACCTAGGCCAATTGAAGTTTGAATCTGTGTGCACACTCCTAGTTGGATTTGAGGGATTGAAGAACATTCCAAAAGGCTCCATCAATGTATCTACATCATTTAGGGAAACACCCTACATGAGAACTCTCAAGATCAACTACCTGGTCGTAGACACTCCATTCATCTATAATGTTATAATTAGGTGACCAGCTTGTAATAACTTTTGGGCTATTGTCTCAACTTACCATATAAAAATCAAATTCATAACCCCAGTAGGCACTAGCAAGCTATGGTGCAACATTAAAGAGACTTGGCGATGTTACACAATTTTGATCGAGTCGATCTAGTAGAAAACTCGACCACAACTAAAAACCTTAGAGGACGCCCCTATAGCAGAACCCATGGAGAGCCAAGCCAGTAAGAAGAAAAAGTTGGAAGATACTAGAGTGGAGCCCATCAAGGAGTTTGAAACAGTCGAGCTGGAGCCTAGGAACCCTAACATGACTACCAAGAATGGAACAGATATAAGCCACCACATGGAATGTCTCATGGTTGATTTCTTGTGGAGAAACATCGATGTCTTACTTGAAAGGCATCTGACCTTTAGGGAATCGACCTTGGTGTAATCATCTATTACCTTATTATGGACCCCTCGTATAAGCCCGTCAAGTAAAAGATGAGAACTTTCAATGTTGAGAGGTGCTAGATCATCGAGGAGAAAGTCAAAAAACTCTTAGATGTAGGCTATACTATAGAAATTCAATACCCATCTTGGCTTTGTAATATTGCACTCATCCTTAAGAATAAGGAGAAATGGCGCATGTGTAATAATTTCACTAATTTGAATAAAGCTTGCCCTAAAGATCCTTGCCTTCTATCTCGTGTAGATTTACTAGTTGAGTTTACTACTGGTTGTGAACTGTTAAGTATGATGGATGCTTTTCAGGGTTATCACCAAATATTCATAACACCTAAGGATAGGGACAAGATCTCTTTTGTGGTCTCCAATGGGGTTTATTATTTTTGGTTATGCTTTTTGGCCTAAAAAATGCTAGAGCAATCTACTAGAGACTTGTCAACTTTATATTCAAGAATGAGATCGGCAAGTCTATGGAGTTTTACGTCAATGACATAATTGTCAAAATAGAGAAGGTTAAAGACCACCTACTTGATCTCAACCACACATTTGCCATATTGCGAGCATTCGACATGAAATTAAACCTAAAAGTGTACATTCAGAGTTTGAGAAGGTAAATTCTTAGGTTATATGGTCAATTAAATAAGCATTGAGGCCAATCCGTAGAAAATCTAGACAATATTGGACATTGCACCACCTTGATTAGTTAGAGACGTACAACACTTGGTCAGGAGGATTATAGCCCTTGGCAAGTTCATTGGCCATTTAGCCAACAAGATCCTACCTTTATTTAAGATGCTAAAAAATGCCAAGAAGTTGGGCTTTCAATGAAATGAACAGTATGATCGGGCTCTAGTCAAATTAAAGCAATACTTGTCCTCACCTCCTATGCTTGCCAAGTCAGAACTCAGAGAGGTACTACACATTTACTTAGCTATTTTCAAAGCCTCAGTCAACTCAGTTCTAATCTTGACTAGATATGAAAACGATCGACCAGTTTACTACTATAGAAAAGTGCTACAAGGGCTAGAGCATAACTACATGAAGATCAAGAAGTTTGCCCTAGCGTTAGTCACTGCAGCTCAAAACCTAGGACCATATTTTCAGTCATATGCAATGATAATACTGACAAACCAACAGTTGAAACAAGTACTCTCAAAACCAGACACGTCTGGGAGGTTAACAAAATAGGCTATTGAGGTAAGGGAGTTTGATATCACTTTTCAACCCAAAATAGCCATTAAAGCACAGGTTATAGCTGACTTTATCGTCAAGCAGATCGATCTCCCCGAGTAGAATTATGGAACCCTTCTTGCTTAAACCTTGTATGTTGATGGGTTAGCAACCGCATGAAAAGGTGGCATAGGTGTTGCTCTCCATTCTCCTTTGGTGAAGGATTACGACTTCACAGTTAAGTTTGATTATGCAATCACCAACATGAGGTGGAGTATGAAGCCCCCTTTATTGGAATAAAGGTGGCATGAGATGAGGGGTTGAGTACCTGGTAGCACTCACAAACTCCTTATTGGTCGTAGAATACATTGCAGGGAATTTTGAATCTAAGGATGCGTGATGAGCCAATATTTGCGAAGGATCAAAAGACTACAGCAGTCATTCAAAAAGTTTACCCTCAATTAGGTACCTCAATCAAAGAATGAGCGAGCGGATGTCCAATCCAAATTTGCTAGTTTGACTAGGGAAATGAGAGATAGAACAATAACCTTTTTGGTCATCGATAAACCATCAATAGGCATACTCGAATAGAACTTTATCGGGGGCATTGATGAGATATCTCCTTCATGGCAAGATCCAGTAAAGCTTTACTTGAGTCAAGGCACAATTCCCAAAGATAAAAATGAGGCATGCTGGCTTCGTGGACAAGCTGCTAAGTTCGCTCTCAATGAGCATAGCCAACTATATAAAAGGTCTATCTCTAAACTACCTCCAAGGTGGTTGGTCCCCGACTGGGCTCATGAGGTCTTACAGGATATCCACGCAAGCATGTGTATGAACCATTTAGAAAGAAAATCCCTTGCTCACAAGGTCATCAGATATGGATACTTTTGGCGCACCCTACTGAAAGACGCTGTTGACTTTGCTCAAAAGTGTCCGTTCTGCCAGGTCCACTAGAACTTCCCACACCAACCTGCCGCACCTATAATCAATGTTCAGGTTACTTGACCATTTGACCAGTAGGGGATCGATATTCTGGAATTCTTGCCAAAGATGATAAGTTAGAAAAAGTTCATAATTATTGCAGTTGAGTATTTCAACAAGTGGGTCGAGGTCGAGGTCGAGGTCGTCCCAAAAAGAATTGATACGGCCATCAAAAGTTTAATTTGGAAAAACATCATCTGCTACTTTGGTCTCTTTAAGATCCTTATTTCAGACAACATAACATAGTTTCAGAGCAAAAACACGTGAAGTTGGTATAAATCCTTGGGGATCACCCAACATTTCACCTCAATGGGGAACCCTCAATGTAATGGCTAGATAGAGATAACAAACACAACAATTCTTGACCATCTGAAAGCCAGAATACATAGGATCAGGTCAAGCTGGGCAGACATCCTCCATAAGGTGTTATGGGCATATAGAACCACCCCTTGAATAGCCATGGGTCACATCCCTTATAGTTTGGTTTGTGGTTCTGAAGTAGTCATCCCCTTTAAACTCATACAACACAACTCAAGTGATTCACTTCAAACTGATCAGGAATATAATGGAAAAGAAACTCGACATGGAGATAATCGATAAATGGAGGCAAGAAGCCTAAAACACCATGTAATGTTATAGATAAAAAATGGAAGAGAACTACAATAAAGATGTCCAACCATGCTGTTTCAAAGTTGGGGACCTAGTTCTCAAGAAAGTGGAAGTATTTAAGAATGTCGGCAAACTCGACCTAAAATAAGAGGGGCCCTATATTGTCATCAAGGTGTTAAAGAAAAATGTATATCTACTAGCTGATGTCAACGGCAATGAACTTCCCTATCCATGGAACACCATTAACTTGAAGAAATTCTATGTATGCAAGCTTTGTAATAGTTATTGTATTGTTTAATGCAAATAAAGTTTCTAGCAACTCTACTATCATTTACTTGTAATGCTATAGCAACAAACACTCCTACCACCTCATTTAATTCAAAAGTTCACAGTCTACCCCATAGTCAACCCCATAAGAAGGCTTTCCAGCCCAATGTTTATGGTTAACCCTACAGTCGACTGACAAAGTAGCTCTTAGCTACCAAATCATGGAATCAAAGTTTTGCACACAAACGATAATGGTCAATCCTATAGTCAACCTAAGCAATAGTTTTATGCCAATGGTTAAGGCCTCTTAGCTCCCATAGTCAACTATAATCGACCACACTAAGTAAAATCATATAATACATTTTACTGAATATGGTCAATCACTTGTCGACTACATAGTCGAGTAGAACCTTATGAAAACACCAAGATAATTTTACTCATTGTTATGTCAGAAAATTTATACAAACAATGATTGTACAGCTCGACCATGAAGTCAAACATAATTCAATAACAAAAAACCAACTACATAAATTTGTTTCAATGAAAGTACAAGTTGCTTTGCAAAAGTAATAACCTTAATCGACCCCAATGTTGTGCACATTTATGCTACCATTGTTATGGGATTCATGCTAATTAATTTGGTTATTAACTACCCATATTCAATAAGATTATTGAGGTCAAAGCAAAGTAAGGCACAAAAATGGCCAACTACATGTCGACGAAATAACAGTTCTGTTTTATTAAATGGAACTCTTGATTACAAACTTCATTACAAAAAATGAAAGAGAGAGAGAGAGAGAGAGAAAGACTACAAAGAGTGTAGAACAACCCATATGGGGCGACCATAATCTTAGTAGTGGCGGCGGTGGAAACATCAACAGTTGCTCAACTTTGCACCTTCATATCGAGCTACCTGGGCGCCCTCTTCAATGGCTTGATCAAGCTTATCACTCGATGAAATCAAAACCACAATAACTCATCCATTCTAATTTTTTCTTAGATGGCCACAATGAGTTGTTGATGTTTTGTATTGAGTTGCTCGCAGAGGTCCGCAACCTCCTTAGTCAGTTGTTCAACCCTAACTTGGGATGATTTAAGCTGCATTTTTTAGGTTTCCATTTCCTTTCCTTTCTATAGCTACTCCCGATCGGCCAGAGCAACTCTGACCTTCGGTAGAATGATAGCTGAGTTAGCTCACCTGAAAGGAAAATTTATTCATTAGAAAAGTATGATCGACCAGTAAAAGAGAGCATTCGATGAGAAAATTGAATTTACCATACACTTACCATGTTGTAGTAGTATGCCAAAGCCTTGGGCACACCAATCTAGCTCAAGTCCATGAATTTTCTTTGGTTGGATGATATTATTGAGGTCGAGTTGTGGATGGCCATGTTTAGCTCCGTCTCGAACATGGGCATTGGCAGCCTAGGCAGTTGAAATGGTACCTTAGCGCTGTGCTTCCCTAATAAGTCATAGCCAGTAGGCAAGCTAGCTGCTGCAGCTTTCTCTTTACTCTTTTCGCCTGTTGGCCTCTTGGGAGTTGAACCTCCCTATTCGACCATTTATCTTTTTCCCCAATTGATGAAGCTATTGCTTGTTGTCACCATTGGTCAAGCGGGAGACATCTTCAGAGTCAATTTAATGGTAGGAAGTGCTGGGGTTGCAGTTATAGGCATTGGGGCTACGGTGGAGGCTCTCTCTCGTTGAGCGGTTAATACCAAAAGATGCTCCTTATTCCTTTGAGCTCGGGCCATCACCTCTTGCCTAGCATAATTCATTATCTCTACTCAATTTTCCAACATAAAAGATAATGCAAAGCAAACAACTAAACTCGAGCAAAAAGATGTATGAAACAAAATCGTAATAATTGACAAACAACTACCTAGTCAATCACCCGTAGGCAAGTTTTGCTCAGCCGAGAATAAACTAGCTAGCACCAAACACCTTTCCTTGATTAAAATTAAGCCTCAATTTGATCAAATCTCAAATGAAGGCGTTTAGCTAACTAGGGGTCGAATTACCCGGCATCTCAATGTGCCCCTCCACCACCCTCTCGAAGTATTAAACCCCCCAAAACCTCAACATAAAGAAAGTGATTTTTCCACTCCTAGCTGTAGGAAAACGCATAGGTCACTAAGAATTTTCAATGTGGCCGCACCACGAGGTAATAAAACCTAGATTTCTTGGTGCTACCCAACTTTCAAGACATTAGCAAGTAGATGAGATTAGAGAAATTGGCAAAGAAGATCGATTGGTCAAATAAATGCATCACACGACAAAGCTATATATGGTCAAGAAGTAATTAGGCAGGAGTTGCATTATGCAAACCTCCAGACCTTTTAATAAGTCGATCATGACTGGTGCAAGGGAAAACCTAAGTCTATACCTAAACTATTTCTCGAAAATAATGATACACCTCTTCAGAGGTCAATACATTCTATCCCATAGATTGAGAGCCAAGAGCACATACTCAACAGAGATATAGTAAAGCTCCCTAAAGCATACTAAGTCGGCTAGGGTAATTTTCAAAATAATCTCACTATAATGATCGGCATGAAAAGTCGACCACACAACGCTGGCACATTACTTGGGCTAGCCTCAACTTTAGAAACAGCCTACTTGTCACTCAAGCTATTGAAGGTCGAGCTAGAGCTCGATGAGCTACTAGACATACTCTTACCCTCACCCTCTTTACGAAAAGATGCTCTCTGGGACCTAGTGGCCTCACTACCTGAAGCATTTAACATGCTTAAAGAATAATTACAAAAAATCTAAAGTTGAAGGAAGAAACTTATAGGATTTTAACGAAACTCTAAAAATGCAGAATGGAAGGATGAAAGCTCTATGAATTCAAAACTCGACTAGACCAAACACAGTGAAAGTGTAAAATGAACATTTTTGCTATGCCTATTTATAGGCATTGGGGCGTGGGAACTCAACCGGTAGTAATAATTACACAGCCGTCATCTGGCACTTCATGTGGCTCAACGTAGCATATGCATTAAATACATCAAAACCCTGGTCAAATATTCAAAAACCCTAGTCAAATGTTCAAAACCCTAGTCGACCATCCAAAACCGTCAATCAATAATGTAACTACTCCTTGCTCATTCCCATCAACAGGCCCAATTAAGACCACGAGCAAAGGGGACTCATGATATGGGGTGATCCAACAGATTTAGCCCAACATTTATTTTCCAAGAGCACACTCCCAGGCCTATCTCACCTCAGAAACTCAGTTAGACCATCAACCGCGATTGATCATCTGTTTGCTCAATCTCCAATGCAATAAGCACGAACATCATCTTTCGACTAAACCATAGGTTAAATGTATATCTCAACTTTACTTGACAAGAGAGTACGAGGGCCATCCCTTTTGAGGTCACTCTTGAAACTTGTTCCTTAATCGATCGTGTTGTTGACCAACGAGGTCGTTTCAGCACTAAATTATATCTCTGCCACATTAAGTATCCTAGCAGGAAGTATGCCTCTGTATTAATAATGTATACCACCCCAATACTGCCTCTGTCACCATGCCTATTAAAAGGCACTCCACCAATGTACTATTATGTCCCAGACAATAGGAGATGGTGCCATTTAGAATAGTACAAGGATGAGAGATGACCTATGGCCCCCATACAAGAACAAAAGCCCTCTACAATTGATTAAGTCATTTTAGACATATCATCTACCTAAAGAAGGCTATAAATACCCTACTGCCAACCATTCTCAAGGAATGCTATTCATTATTATATGCTCTCACTTTGCTACTCAATTTCTCGTCTTGACCAATACTAATTTGAGCATTAGAGTGCCCCTAAACTAGTTGACATTTGCTCATAATTGCAAATCTCAGCCAAAGGATATTTCTTAGTTTGATCATTCGACTAGCCAAGTTGAATTAGCCCAAACATTGACCCAATCCAACAAAAATAACTTTCAACCTTATAAGAGACTAACCTTGAGAAGATAAAATTAATGCTTCAATTGCTTTCCCAAAGAACTACCAAGGAAGTCTAGATACTAACTGAGCAACTCACCACCTTGAAATCTATTTATATTTGAGTCTATGACGAAGGGATTCCCTTTTTTAAAATCCTATGAAGAGCAAAAGCATTTAAGTAAATGAAGGAATGCAAAAGAGCATTCCAATAATTGAAAGAATACCTGACATCACCTCCACTATTGAGGAAGCCAAGGGCAAGAGAGCCACTATTCTTTTTACCTAGCCACTATTAAGGTTGTAGTTAGTACAACACTAGTTTTAGAACAAGGAAGAAAGCACTAACCTATCTACTATGTTAATTGACTTCTGTAAGGCCTATAACTGAGATACTCCCCAGTAAAGAAATTAATCCTCTCTATACTGATGGCTAAATAGAAGTTATATCTTATTTTCAAGTCCATCAAATGCTCACCAATCATTTATTGTGAAGGATACTGAGTAATCCAAGGCTTTAGAAAAGATGGTTAAGTAAGCCATTGAGCTAAGTCAATATGGAATTGAGTATCACCCTTGGCAAGGAATTAAGGCCTATGTGCTGATAGACTTTGGGGTAGAAGGCACAAGAAACAAAGTTGGAAGCTTCATCTCCACTTAGACTTTTACGTGGAAGGATCGTCTACAAACTCTGGAAGCAACATTAGCATAATCTTAAAAAGCCACTAAGGGAACAAGTTCAAGTAATAATTGTGAGATTTAAATTAGAAACCTTGAACAATGAAGTAGGGTACAAGACATTAATTGTGAGGATGAAGTTGGCCTTTGCTACTATAGGGCAACAATTACCTACCATAGTAACTCGCTGGTAGTCAACTAAGTCACAACCAACTATGAGGCCAAAGAAAAAAACATGCTAAAGTACCTCCAACAAGTCGAGAAGGTTAGCAAGATGTTCAAGGACTTTAGCTTGATGCAAATACCATGCAAATAGACGCTCGATGCCAATCGCTTGGCTAAGATAGTCAGCACCCTAATAGCAGCAAAAGCCAGTAGATTACCTTCATAACATTTTACAAGCCAAACAAAGTGACTTTGGAGATTGGAATCAATTAGCCGCCCTCCAAAATAATGGATATTGAAGACAATTCCTCAATGTGGATGAGCCCCATCATAGGATACCTCAGGGATGTTATTCTCACAGTGATTAGAAAAAAGTACGACAGGTCAAGGTGAAAGGCAACATGGTTCACTCTCATAGGTGGAGACCTATACAAATGAGGCATCTCCTAGCCTTACCTAAAGTGTTTGTTGGCAGAAATGATGGAATATATCATTCTCTATAAAAAATAAGAAAAATATATTTAGATAAAATAATTTATCAATGCATAGAAGAATTATCAATGCATTACTTAAAGATCTTTAGACTGGGATCAAGTTCTAATAAAATCCTTATCTATTGGCAATCAAACAAAATATATATATATATATATAAAATAATTTTATCCTTTAATTAATAAGTATGTTGGGTATACTATTCGATTTGTACCAGAATAAATATTTTATATACATGAAGATACAAACACAAAAATCCAACGAAGGCAACATTTTCTCATATTATTGTTTTTGTACTTCTAACTTTTTATCTTTTCTTTCTAGTTATAAAATATAAAATTCATAACATTTCTGAGAATTTTATGCACACACACAAGTCTAAAAAGAAGCAGTACGCTAACGACTTCCTATGTTGTTACCTTTTATTTTTGTATTTTGATTTTTAATTTTTGTTATTTGTGAAAAATAATAACTAAAATAAGTTTTAAAATTCAAAATTAATTAAAATAATATAAACTAATTAATATTTTTAAGCAAAAAATTAATTGACAAATTAGACTTCTATTTTCTTAGATACAAATTTTTAATAGGAGAAATAATTAATTATAAAAATACATCATCAAACAATAATAATTATAATGATCATTGTAATGTAGAAATTATATTAATCATATAAATATAAATTTAAAATAATGTTGAAATATAAATGTGAATTCATATTAACCAATATGTTAACCTAAGCTAATAAAATAATACAATTAAACTTTTTGAATTGAATTGAGATTGTCAAATTCTAGTTACTTTTTCTAAATTTACTTCTTAACGTAAGATTTTTAATATATAAATATTTCTCCATTAATTATTTTTAAACATAATTATTTTAACCTAACCTAATTATTTTTCTCCATTAATTTAAAAAATACAAGTATGAAAAGATACTAAAATACATTATATATGAAACTTATAGCTGATCTAAAGCTCCCTTTAACAATTTCGGGAAAAAGTTATACGATGAAGGTCGAACTAATGACCCCAAAATAAATACAAAATAGTTTAATTGGCTGCAGGCGAAATGCTTAAACATCTTATACCAATGGCAGCCATAATCTCAACACAATATATGTTCTTACAACTCGTTTGCTTGCTTTAATATTGTATGATGATACACAATCCAACTCAATTTTAATATTTAGTTCATTTTTAGAAGCCTTTAATATAGTTACAGCTCGACATGCATTTAAGGCCAAATTTAGCTTGTGTATCAAGGTCTTAGGATGTGATATATTTTACATTTTAAGTTGGAAATAAATTATAATTTTTCAAATAAGATAATCATATTAAGTAAACAATCAAAATTGAATATTAAATTATTTAAAATATCCAAACAAATATCAAATAAGAGACACAATAATCCACTATTTATCTTAGTCATGTGCGTCTTGTTTAATCCACACACTAAGCAAACGAGCTCTTAATATACAATTAGAGCTCGCCTTCAATAGTTTGTATGGATAGAAGATTAAATGTGTTTTGTCTAGTTGTTAATTAATCAACAAAAAGACGAGCAATGATAAATCCAACGACTCATATCAAATACATATTTATATTCCTTCTATAAAGTATGTATAAATAGATTGCACGATATAAATTCCTACTTAATAATCTAAATAAGAATTCACATATTTTTCATTGGACTTGGCGATTGGTAAATCAGTAACTAATGGGTAGTGTGGATATGTTTTCATTTTGATTTTCTATTTTTAATATTTTCAAAAATTGAAAAGTTAATTATAATTTTAAAAATAAAAATAAAATTGTGTTTAGATGTTTTATTTGAAAATAATGATAGAATGGGTAAAGAGCTCAAAATTTAGGTGTTTTATACTTTTTCCACATAAAAAGATGTGTTTTCAATATATATATATATATATATATGAATTAGTTTGAAATGATAGCGTGCACTTTATATCAACTTGATTTTGAATTTGAATGATATGATAATGATAATAGAGTAGGTCTAAAAAAATTTAAAATAAAAATAAGAAGTATTTCTAATAAAAATAAATTGATAATATTCAACTTAAATGGTATTGAAAATAAAAATAGACTTTGAAGATATAAATAAATAAAGTGTAAGTGAATGATTTCATTCACAAGTTGAAATCTCAAGGATGAAAACAATATTTTCCATTTAGGAGTTATTTGGCTCTCTCAAAGACATATGCCATTTAATAGAAAGCGTGCGAGCTTGGAGGTGGATAGGCTAGGTTTGAAGAAGGAAAAGGTCTAGCATCAAAAGTGTGCGGGGAAAGAAAGAGCTTAGGTTGTATAGGGAAAGGTCCAATGGAGGAGTAGCCAAAGATAGATTTCTCCCAGTCCTGCTAGCCAAAGCTAGTAGTCAGTCAGATGAGTCAATCCAGGCTGCCTTTATGTCCTGCTCAAATAAGAAAGCAAGTTGTTGAATTAGTCCCTGCTAGTATTGGTTGGTCTTACTTTATCATACAAAGGATTGTGGCAAGCAACAGAAACTCAAGTTAGTGTTAGGGTGCAGCGAAAGGCCCCCTCGAATCTTTCTTGAGTTGACGTCACTGGGACATCTATCGCTTGGATCCTGCCTTATTAGTCATCCGTAGAGCTAAAGGGAATTCTCTTAAGCCATTCATATTCCCACACACCAATACCAACCAGGGTGGCTGTTTAGTAAGTCCTACCCCTAATAGAAAGGAGAAATTACTTGCCAGGATTAACGCTAGCGGCATGCTTAACACATGCAAGTCGGACGGTAAGTGGTGTTTCCAGTGGCGGACGGGTGAGTAACGTGTAAGAACCTGCCCTTGGGAAGGGAACAATAGCTGGAAACGGCTGCGAAAGCGTTGGAGAATGTGGACCAGAAAGTCAAAGCAGAAGCAAAGAAGTTGATATCCATGGGCCGGATGGCCCTATCCCTACTTCAGATTACTAGGTCATAGATTCCTAACTCCTTTCATTGATCCATTTTGGAAGCTAGAATTCTATCACCCTTTATTGAACCTGGAAGGGAGTCAGTATAAGGAAAAAAGAACCTCTAGTCATGAAAGATGGAGGGTGAAAATTCGAAGAGGTAAGTTTCCATTTTATCACGAATTTGTGAAAGGCTTTGGGCACATTACAGGATGTTATGCACGGACCCAAGAGAAAAAATCCTCCCCTCCTAAGTGATAGCCTTTAGGGAAAGAGAAAAATCCCCCAACCGAAGGGAAACTCAAGAAAAGGGGTATTAAAATACTACCCACCTACCCACTTGCAAAACAACACATGCTGAAAACAACGATCCACCCCCTCGGTGAAAAAGAGTAATACGTCCTGAAGAATTCCTACCAGCAGACTTTCCTGTACTCAGTGAATTGTCTAAATGTTGTCCTTTCTCTCATTGTCTATCTTGTAATCATTCAATTCTCAATTCACTCCTACTCCTCCTTCTCTTTTAGGATAGAATCATCGTTGGTCCTTCGGTCATTGTATAGCGAGAAAGGTACAATGAGAATACGATTATTTCCAAACATCAGTGATTCAACTTTAGGTAGATTACCACTTATAATATCAGAATCCATAGCATTGATAATATTTCCAATCATATCTGAATCAAATATATTAGGAAAGTCTAAATGTTTAAGGGATTCCTTTGAGGCGGGGTGGACATCGGATTAACAGGTATATAATTGTCGGGATGCCCCAAAACATTAGGAGCATAAAAAATCCAAATGGTAAAAAAGATAGCAAAAGCTACCTAACCTACTAGATCCTTTACATAAAAATAAGGGTAAAAAGAAATTTTATCCAACCTATAAGGGCCATGCGGACTTGACGTCATCCCCACCTTCTTCTAGTATATCACTGGCAGTCCTTCATGAGTGTGGCACGTACCTTTTTCTTTCTTTTGGAGCCATTTTGGCGGGGCGTACTAAACCCACTACGTACCACACCACCGGGCAGATCGCCTGAATGCCAAGTCTTTCTCTGCCGTCAACTTGATGTTGTCGTCACCTGCAAGAGTTGGCCCAAAACTAGACTTTACTAAACAAGTGAGAAAAGCCCTTTCTACCTTATTAATCAAGCGCACTAGCTGCACAAAAGTGCAAACTAGAAAGTGCTTCGAAAGGCGCTGGCTACCTTATTACTGACAGCACAGCTACGTGCTGGCACTCAATTAGTAGCGCTGGCACATCACTCGACTCCTCGGCTCACTTCGGTTGCAAAGCCCTGAACAAGTTGATTAATCATCCTTCCTATACTCATCCGATCGCTTGGTTCACGGTTTGTTCCCGCCAAAAAATGGAGCTCAGGAGCCCTGTCTATGAACTATAAACTGATGTAAGGCGGTCGAATAGGTCACCCAGCTTTCTGAATAGCTTACTTTAGCTGCCCTTACCCCCTCCCATGAAAAGGAATTAGTACGACTTACAATCTATTCCCACCCACCTTGCTTGCTTGCTTTTGATCTAATTTCGTGTATTGGCACCTCTTGCAAGTAGGCCGTTCCTTTCGCCATTTTCAGGTGCTTTTGATCTTTTTGCATCCTTTAGTCAAAAAAGTAGTCAATACGTTCACCTTCCGACAACCAGATTTGGGGTGCCACATGGATTCTGAGCATTTGCAAGGGGCAAGGATAAATTGGGCTAATTTTAATCAAGCCCACCTATGAGATTGTGTTGTCAAACACACACAATCATATTATATATAATTGTGTGATCTATTTTAAAATATAGAAATAAAAAAATATAATTTTTTAACACCATACCCTTAATAGTTTAAAATTAGAAATGCATAAAATAATAAATTAAACTGCATAAAAGATTGAAGAATTTGGAGTTGGATTAATAGAAAGTTACGATACTTGTTGTTATTCTAAAACCATGATTGCCTCCCTTTGTGCAGATATTAATAGCTGATCATGACTTCAAGATAGAACCTCATTACCTCTTAGTGATGTATCATTTAATGTGCAAGATCAAAAGGAGACAAAAAATCTGTCCATAGTCACGTTGCCAAAAAAACATAAAGTTTTGTAGAGAATATAAAATAAATCACTCTAAAACTCACAACTATTTTTGCTGAAGAAAGATCATGGGCCCTTGATATATGTCTAGAATTTGACTGTTAGGAAGGATTAATGAGCCACTAAAACATCATAAAAATATTATAAATCCAATTATAATTAAACTCAATAATTATAAAATAAATGGACAAAATTTTATAAGTAAAATTATATTGAGACCATAAATATAAACCAAATAAATAGACACATTAATTATGACATTAAAATACATAATAAAATAATATTTTTTAAAAATAAAATAAAATGAAAACATTTTAAAATTTATTTCCAACAAAATGGATCTGGGACTTTGACACTCGCTATGGCTGATTCTGAAAGCTTTCATCTTAGGGTGATATCTTAGGTAAATAAAGTCAATCATAAATTAAAATTTTTTAGGAGAAAATTGATCAATTTTGCTTCTTGATACCAAACACCATGTAACCACATGGATTGTTATATCTCATCGAGATCGACCATCAACATTAGCGTAGGAAGCAGAGAAAGTTTGGCAATGTTTGGTTAGGTTTTATGTTTGATTATGATATGTGTTTTTTTAGGAAAATGAATTTTTGAAAGTAGGATTAGAAAATATGAAAGTTATGTTGGAGAATGTGACAAATTTTTGTTTATGTTTTAGTGAATAGCTATAAATTTATTTTGGAGAGTATTAATATGTTTATTTATATTTTAAGGGGAGATATTTTTTAGTGTAGCAGTCAAATCAATGTTTTTTGTTGGATTTTTAGGTTAAAGATGGAATTGTGTAATTTTTTTATTTTAAAAATAATAATAAAATATAATATATAATATATATATATATATATGCATTATTAAAAAAATAAGAAATTTTTGGGGATAATGAAAGATATGAAAAAGTATCTTGAGAAAATCTATTTTAGTATTTTAGAGGAAAAAAAAAGAGTGTATATATTTGGTTATACTTTTCTAAGGCAAAATTATTTTGAAAAAATATAGTCAAACACTCCCTTTAAATTATGAACACTGAATTAGAATAATTAATTGTGCCCATATAATAATATGTTACTAGATATAACATCAATCCAATGATCAGCCTCTAAAGGACATTGATTTAGAATTATCAATAGATCAAATTTCAATTCAAATTCGATTCAAATTTTAAAATTTTTATTCGATTAAAATATTAGATGAATTAAATTCGATTATAAATATTCATAATCGAAAATATACAGATTGAATATGGAATTAAGCAATCTAATCCATTAAAAATATGAATATGAACTTTAATATTTTTTATTAAATTAATACTCGTATATATAATATTAATAAAGATTTTAAAAATAAAATCTATATATTATATTGATTTAATATCTATATTATACTATTAATATGAGTTTTTAACTTAAAAAATAAGAGGGGTATTGATAAAATGTCAAATATAATAATATATAATAGTTTATCTATACATTAATATAATGTGAAATATGAATTTAGTATTCAAATATTAGATTTTTGGACTAATATATAATAAAAAGTTATTAAAAATTTAAATATGACATAAATATACTTTATAAATATAATATTTTTATAAAATTCAGAAGGAAAAAAAAAGAAAAAAATAAATCAGGTTGAATTTTCATCGAATTTGGATATGATACTAACTAACAAAAATTCTATAAAATTTTGGATATGATTCAAATATAAATTTTAATAATCAAATTCGAATATAATAAATTTGATCCAAATTCAGCTTGTTGACAACCCAACATTGGTCTAACCACAACAAGAGATGGTGACGTGGGCTACACTTTGTGGGCTCAACCCAACATGTGTAATTTTAGGTTGGGCTCTAGAATTTTCAAAATAGGTTCAAGTGGGTTAAGATTAACTATAGATGAATTTTGTTAAAGTTTGGATTCAAAATGGGTTTAAGTAAGTATAAAATGGGTTCAATTGAGTTCAAAATGAGATCATTCAAAATAAAAAACTACAATTTAATGAGTCTAAGAAAGTAATTTTTAATTAATAATAAAAGCTACATTATTTTCACTTTTTATTTTTGTCAAAGTCTCATACTTTTGGATTATCAATAATTTTAAAATTAAAATATATATCTTGGACTTTTAGCATAATAATTAATCAGTAGTCTAGAATTTTAAAATATAAATTTTAGTATATGAATAACATTTTGAAGTCAAATGAACAAATATTTTGTTCATTAACTCGCAGAAAAATTCTACATTAATTGAAACTAACATATTAATGATTTAAAATTTGATATACACTTATTGATACAATAATTATGCAATTCTCTTACAATTATCAACTTTATCATAAAATAAGTACTACTCATAATTAATTTTTAATGCAATTGTATATTACAAAAAAAATTAATAAAATAAGCATATAATTTAGTAAATCATCTCATTATATTGTAAAATTGTACACTGAATAGGATGCAAAGGTATATTAATATTACTATTATCCATTTAATTATTTTTTTGAATAAATAAAGTTAATCATTTTTTTTTTGTTTGTATTGTACTCATTTTGGATCCAATCCAACCAATTTTGAATCCAACTCAAACTCATTTTGAAATCAACCCATTTTTAGTCCGCTCATCTCAACATCATATTAAGTTCAACTTATTTTGAACTCAACCCATCCCATCCCATCCCATCTATTTATCACCTGTAAACACTATCATCAATTTCCAAAGGATGCTTGTCTATATTATTTAAAAAAATTATAAGTTTCTATATTTTTTATGTTGCAGAAAATTATCCCTAAATGCGAAGACCAACTATTTCAAGGTATTGTTATGCAAACACCCATATGATTGGAGGTTTTGTCCTGGAAAGGTTCTCAAAGTATGGTAGATGGTGAATAGCTTATAAACCTTTTTAGGCCCTCGAGTTGTCAAAGTCAGCACGATCAAGTTGGTTGCTCAAGCTATCCTAATGAAAAGTTATGAAAGTGCAATGAATTAGACGACTCAGTTAATTCTTAAGGAGTATGTACAATGAGTCAAGCTAAGCTGGATTACTAAAGTACAAACCTCAATTAAGGAAGTACATCTCGCAGCAAGAGTTCTGCCAGTGGTTGCTTCAAAAGTTTGCTCTAAATATAGTTAACCTATTCAAGGACACAGGTATGCGATTTATCTTCATGCATACATTCTCTCTCTTTTAACCTAAGAAAGGGCTCTGGCTAACTTAAGCACTGGTTGTTTTTGTCGGAACAATCCTAGAGCCCTAACCGTTGTGATTACAGAATATAAGTCGAAAAGTAGTTGAAGAGTTCGTAGGCTAGAAGATTAAAGTTAATTCTATTAGATCCGGCCAGTGGGATTTTGGGTTGAGACGTGAAACTTATGACTGAAGAAAATAATCATTTGAGTGTGGAGGATTACACACAATTGATCCCTTAGAACCCTGCTCAGATTCATGCTTTACCAACTACTATGGTAAACCTTCGGTACCTCAACATGGAGCAATTTACGATCTAGATTGTTTACGACAGTCAATGAAGTGTTGGCCGATTAGGACATCAACCCTCAAGTGCAACCAAGTTCGGGAGGGTTACCATAATCCTCCTAAGCTACGAATGCATGGTGCATTGCTGCACCAAGCTATGCCCCTCGCTGAAGATCTATAAGCAGGAATGGAAGGAGAACATGAGAGAACTATTTCAATTCTCCCAGAAGATCCTATAAATGTTGGATTGAACTAGTAGGACATCATAATCGAGATAGCAGGGATAAGGCGAGAAGTTAAGAAAATGAGATGACAATGGCAGGACAACCTGTTGAGATCAGAAAGGGAGTTTCATTAGTAATGAGATCTTAGTGAAACTTGGGCAACTCGTTATCGTACAGTAAGCAAACTGTACCACATTAGTATCTCAAATCTTGCCAAACATCTCTGTAAATTTGAGCATTCGGCCTTACCCAATCAATACATCGGTGGGTCAAATATAGATTTTTCATTCATACCTTCAGGTTCGACTCAGAGGTAGTTTAGTCAACTTCACCAAGCTTTATACAATCCTTGAAAGAGGCCAACAACTTGTTTTTGCATCAGTATATCAAAAGACCTCTCTAGCTTATTTAATATATGTCAAAAGGGGGAACTACTCAAGTGTTACATTAAAAAGTTTAACACTACGGGGTTGGAAATGGCCTCCACCACTCCAGTTGTTTTGACCAATGCCTTTGTTGAGGGGCATCGAGTCGGGCCATTCTTCCTGAGTCTAGTCAAGAAACCACATTAGAATTTGGCAGCTTGCTTAAGCTGAGAAGTATATTAATCTGGAAGAAGCAATCAACATAAGAAAACCAAAAATGGGAGATAAATGAAGGGAGACTAAAAAGATAGGAACACTTCTAAGAGGGACCAAATTGAGAAGAAGGAACGAGAATTCTACTCCCCTAAAGATAGATAATTTACACTTTTACAAGTCTCTCGATCCCAACTACTTACTGCAATAGAATATACAGATTTGTTGAGATAATCTATTCGAGCCAGGCAGGACCAATAAAACGATAGTCATATAAGTTTTATAGATTCCACAATAATAATGGCATGTTAAGGATGCATGTGCACACCTATGGGATGAATTGGAGAAATTGAAATAGATGAGACTTCAGCAAGAGTTTATGGTGAATGAAATTTGAACTATAGCCCCGTCACACCAGGGGAGGCTCATTTGAGGAAAGGAAGGTCTAATCCTAGAGAAGACAGGGCACCGCCCGCTGAGGAGAGAAACACCTGCAACCACGTAATTGAATCATCAATATGACTATGTGAGGCCTAACTGATGAAGACACTCATTGAGTCCGTCAAGCTCATATTAGGGAACTAGCTGGCATCGCGAAACATATAAAGGTTGCAATGATTGCCTCCATGGGGAGAGGAGCAAGACATATGATCCAGTTCAGACTTAACGGACTGCAAAGAATTCAATCCCTATATGATCAGGATGACAACAAAATATTGCTAATTATAATGTGGCTCAGGTGTTCATAAGTAGTGGCAGCTTGGTGGATATTATTTTTGGAGGTATTTAGGTAAATGAATTTGATATTGACTATGCTAGAGTTGGTGAAGACCTCTGTAGTAGGATTAGCGGGAGCGTTCGTGCAAATGTTAGGCTAGATATACTACCGTTAGCTTTGGGAGGCGGAGCTAGGAGGAAAATTAGTATGGTTCCATATTTTAGAGTAGCTGCTTCCACCACTTACAATGTTATTCTCGGCAGGCAATGCTACACACTTCCCAAGCTGTGATTGCACATGTCACATGCAAATCAAGTTTCTTGTCAATGGTGAGATCAAAGAGGTTCGAGGCGACCAATTTATTACTAGAAAATGATATGTACAAGTAGTGAAGTGCGAAGTCAAAGAGAATGAGATAAAAACAGATTGCATAAGATGCATCAGCATTAGATCCCAACCACTAAAAATAAAATAAAATAATAATAATGATGATGATGAGCCAACTTAGATTAGACCAGTGGCAAAACTCCTAACCATCGAGCTTATACCTAGGAACTTGGAGATGGCAACTAGGATAGGCTCTTAGCTACCTTTAAGCTATTTTAGCACCTAATAAGTTTCCTACAAGCAAATATAGATGTTGTTCGCCTTTCCATCCCAAGAATCAGTAAGAATTGATCCCCCAAAAAAAGAATATTGGTTAGATATACACCTCCATCATGAAGCCAATAGAGTAGACAATTAGACACTCTGGTCTAGGGAATGGTCTTATTATATAGCCTAAAGTAAAATAATTATTAGACACAGCACATGTGGTGGAAATCTAATTCCCAAAATGGTTGCCGAAAGTGGTGTTGAGACATAAAAACGTTAGGAAGTGATGCATGAGTATCCATTTCCATGATTTGAAACGAGCATGCCTCCAGGATTTCTTTCCCCTCCTACGGATTAATCAATTGGTGGAATCTATATCATGATATGAACTCTTCAGCGTAACAGATGGACTGCAAGCATATACTACTACATTACAACTTAGTGTAAGTGTGGTCTTTAGTGTATCTAGGTACTTTGTTAAATCATATCAACTTAAATTCTATTGCGTGATATGAAAACTTTGTGATGTTTGGGCTTCGAAAACTTGTTGCAAAATTTTATTAACCTTTGTCATGATAGCTTTTGGATCACCACCAATTTTGCTGTTGTAGTCATATGAAAATATTATTTATGAGTTATCACATTTTTAATTTTTCTTATTGATTATTTTGCACATTAGATGTATACAACAAGAGAACAAATTTTCAAAGATGAAAATTTAGAGACGGACGTGTGTCAATTAGAGACACATTCAGCTGTAGAACTCAATTTCATCTAAATAAAAAATATTCGAGATGAATTTAGAGATTAATCTACATTTCGTCTTAATTTAACAAAATTAAATCAACACAAAAAATGTCTGACAAAAATTGAGATCGGTTTAGAGACAAGTGTGGGGATGGGAATATTTTATGTCTTTAATTTGTCAAAAAAATTACTTTTATATTAAATTTAATTTTAGATGGATCTAAGTTAGCAATTTTAAGGCTGATTTCTAATTGGCCAAAAAGGTTTTTGAAACTGAAATTTTCATCATAAAATTCATCTTTAATTTTAGAAAATTTAAAAAAAAAACACTATATAAATCAAAGATGGATTTAAAATGGAAAATAAGTGGGATTAAAAGACAAACTAGAAATATTAATATTTTTTCATAAAAAACTGATTGTTTAAATTAGAAAAGAAATATCTGTAATGTTTTGAGCCCAATCTACCCATCTCTCCTGCTAACACTTATGTCCAAATCAATAGATTTCTTAGGGTTCCTGCGCGATTATTTTGAAGAAGAAAGTGGGTTTCCATCTTTTTCGGTGAAGAAGAAAAACAATGCTTTAGTTCTTTCTAAACCAACACACTTTACAATGAGCCAACACACCTATTTGTAGCTGAGATTTACAGCACTATTAACAAACTAAAGGCCAATGACTAACTAATTAAGATGATTCCTTTAACTAAAAAAACGACTAACTAATAAACCAACAAGCTAGCTAAAATGCTGAGCTGGCACACTTCAGTACTGTGCTAGGCAGAAAAGATGTCCACATATATCTCAACATGCCCCCTCAAATTGGAGATTGGTGAGGATCAACCAAACCCCAACTTGGAAAGTAAATATTCAAACTGAGATGAAGCTAAGGACTTGGTGAACAAATCAGCTAATTGATTCTTGCTGGAAACATGCTATGTGTCAATGAAACCCTCCTTCAATTGATTGCGAACCAAGTGACAGTTTATCTCCAAATGCCTTTTGCGCTCATGAAACACCGGATTGGCAGCAATATGTATTGTGGCTTTATTGTCCCACTGTAATGTAATGGGAGAGGGACAGAAACCCTAAATCCACTCAAGATATACGACAACCATTATAGCTTGCAAACTATGGACCCCATGTTGCGGTATTCGGCCTCAGCTCAAGACTTGAAAACTGTGTATTGCTTCTTGATTTTCCAAGATATGAAAAAGGGCCCCAGCAATACACAAAACCTGGTGAGAGACTTCCTATAATTTTGATATGTAGCCCAATCGGCATCACAAAATGCCTGCAGCCTGAGGTCATTTCGGGAGGCAAAAAATAATCCTCGAAGGGAACTTCTTTAGATACCTTAGCATATGAATAGCTATATTCCATTGGGAATAGCGAGGTGTTGGAATAGTGCTTGGTATGTCAATTGGATTGGCATGTAACTTATTTCACTTATAATATAATTTTTATTGAATGATATTTTTTAAATGATTATTTTTATCTTATGCTTATATTTCCTTCACTAATATTTGGTTGAAACCTTTAGATCACACATGATTACGGGACTTGGTCACGCACTAGGTGGTGATCATAAATAAGTCTTATACGATCGTAATCTTAATTCTTCTAAGTCGTAAGATCTTATAAAATAGGGTATCTAAGATCCGAATAGACTTGCATTAATAATGCATAAATTTAAAAGTTAGATATTGCTCCATTTCATGAGCAAGCTATATGAGATATGAATGTATATTAGTTTGTGTTTATTAGAAAATAAGGCACTGGAGACTCATTTGGAGAATCTATTAGATAGCTATAGTGGCAAGTCGGTAGTTATAAGTTCTCCAACTTAAGCTAGTGCATATAATTAATCCTTTGACATGAGGATCTATGGTAACCTTGTGTTTAGATCATCATACTTTGACTCTTCCTTGGCCACGTAATAGGTCTCTTGGGTAGAGATTGGTTATGACTACTTAGACACGAAAGTTTGTAAGATCCAAGATAGGATCCAACTCCTCATCATTGTGAAAAACGAGTACATCTCATATGTATTCTATAATGATTGATTCTAATGAATCCTTACGAAAGTAGTATGACAATTTGAAAAAAGAGTTTACCAAAGATGTGATCATAAATTAAAATCGAATATTGAGAATAAAAATATAGTATCAATGCTATTAGGAAATCAACAAATTTCTGACCTTAGGCCTTTTTTGGAGATAGGAGATGGAAGGACCATATTTACATGGTATGCGTAGAGTAGACATGGAAATAGACTAGGCCGAGCTAGGCATTGGCTTAAATAGGCTAGGGCTATTATGCAAATAATAAGCTTGAGCTTAGTCTATTATCTATGATAGGCCTTTTTTTATGGTTAGGCCTAACCTTTTTAATAAACTACAAAGTCTTAGTCCGGCCTGAAAGCCTACCTAAAATTTTATTTTTTACTAAGGCTTCAATTAAATCTAATCACATAAATCCAAATTTCTAATATGCTCAAAATTGTAATAAGCCTTGGTAAGAAATAATCAAAATGATAAATAACAAAAGAATAATTATGAAAGTTCAAATCTAGGTATAAAATAATATTCTTTCAACAAAAAATAATACTAAACAATACAACATATTTCATAAATGACTAATTATAGAAATCAAATGCAATTAGCCATTTAATATTATATTATTATTATTGTACTTTTTATGTGAAAAAAGGATAAATGGTCCGACCTGTTAGATTTTGCAAGCTTTTAAAATAATCTAAATCTAACCTATTTAGTTAAAAAAAAGCTACTTTTTAAGCCTTGACTTGACCTTTTTATTTAGTAGATTAGGCTTAGGTAGGCTATAAGTAGGCTAGGCCATAAGCATCTTACGAGTAGGTTAGCCTATTCCCATAGAGCTAGAATGGTTCTCCAAAAATATTCATTTCATTCCACTAATTAGTTAGGCTCTATGGGATGGAGATTTGGCATCGACCATAAAAATTGGGTACTCTTCAATTAATGGAGATTACTTGAATTGAGTCATTAGTTTAAAGGACTTTAAATTAATGTGAATATTTGATATTTTATAAGTCACAAAAAGTTGTGGACCTATATCCAATAAATGATAAAACCTAATGAGTCACATACAAAAGCCAAAGGAAAATTTTCTAAGAGTTAGAAAGATTCCTTATGACCAATTTTGGAGATAGATGGTTGATTCAATTTGTGGTCATTTTGGCTTGGTCAATTTAATTGTTAAATTGATCTAATTAATTTAAAAAGTTAAATTAGACCATTTAATTAAGAAGTTAATTTTTTGATATTACATGACTACCAATTGATCAAGTTAACTTAAAAATTTAAGTTAACAATAACTTGCTTAAAGAGTTAAGCAAATTGATTTAAGAGTTAAGTTAAAGATTAATTTATTAAATTAAAGTATTTAATTTAATTAAAATAAAAAATTTGTTTTGGAGGAAAAATTCAAATGAAGAGTTCATTTGGTGTGGCATTAGAATTTATTTGGATGAAATTTCATCAAAAATTTCAGATGAAATCCAAATTCACACAAAATTCACATGCTACTTGCTTGCAACTCGTAAGCAAATTAGCACCATCTTAAGGAAGGCGTAATGCTACCTTGGCATCACACCATCCTTCCTCTATATATAGATATAGAGTGAGAGTGGGTGGCCATTTTTCACATTGTAAATGCAAGCATCTAGATTTAAGAGTCAAATTTTCTCATTTTTCTTCCAATTTCCTAAGTTTTGCCTCATATGTTAAAGCTTCACTTTTCTTTCATCTCCTACCTCTAAATCAAGCCATTATCCTTGCATTTTTTCTCTTTGTACTCAAACTAACATTGAGAAGAATTGGATTGTGCATTGGTGTGTGGATCTTATCATTAAAGGCAAGACAATTGGATTGCTAGCCTTTTGGAGATCCTCTGCTCAAGTACTTAGAGGCATTTCTAGAGAGCTTTCTCATTTTCTATTTTGGTTTATTCCTCTACTATAGATCCATCAAGGTGTTGGTGCTCTCTAGTCCACATATCAGCCTAAGGAAAAATTATTTAGTTAGGGCAAGAATTGTTGGAAAATTGCTATGCCACTGGGAGTCAGATCAAAGAGTTGATTTCTTCTTCTTAGTTTTCTTTGATTTTGAGAAAATCAAGGCAATCATCATACAAAATCTAAATTTATGGCATGTTTAGATCCTTGGCTTCATATGTAGCCCAGTTATTTTGGCCTTTTTCATGCTTTGATAATTGGATCCTAGTGCTACATATGACTTCACAAGGTGCGTTTACAAACTGACTCAGTTGCTAGACTGTGTAAGTGACATCTGGCATTGTCAAATTCAAGTACAATAATCTCCCAACCAATATCTTATATTTTTCTAGCTTAAAAAGTAATGTGTCACCATCTGTACTAAGCGTTTGACCACTTGGTAATGCTATTTTAGTAGGTTTAGCTCCTAACAATTTGACATCCTTGACAATGTCCAATATATATTTACTTTGATCCAAGAACATCCCATCTGTTGACTTAGCAATCTCCATCCCCAAAAAGGCTCTTGCCTCAAGTTCTTTACAGTGAACTTTCTGTCAAGGAAAGCTTTGGTAGCCATGATGACCTCTTTATTTCTCATTATAGAACATCATCCATATACACTATTAGGAACCAAGAAGACTAGCTAGCAATTTTTATGTTGATTATCTAAAGCCAAATTCTTGCAATCTTATGCTAAGCTCATGATTCAATCTTTGGAAACTTGCTTTAGGCCATACAATAATTTGATTAGCCTACAAACTTGTCCTAATTTGGCTTTAGTATAGCCATATGGTGGCATCTTATAAATCTCCTCAAGAAAATATCCATGTAAGTATGCATTATTGATGTCTAGCTACTGTATAAGCCATCTCCCTACACTTGCCAATGCCAAAAAAAACTATTACTACTACCAATTTAACTACAAAAGAGAATAAGTTACAATAGTCCACTCCAGCTACCTTACTACACCGCTTAGCCACTAACCTATCTTTAAAGCTATCCATAATTTCATTTGGTTTATATTTAACTTTATAAACCCATCTTGAACTAATTGCCCTTTTCCCAACTGGCAACTCAGCCAATTCCTAGGTATGATTCCTCCCAAGAGCTACCAATTCAACTATCATTACATCTCTCCATCCAGGGTTAATATTAGCTTATTTGTAAGAGCTTGGTTCTGCCTCACTTGACATTTTGGCCAAGAACTCTAGGTATTGTTTATGTAACTTAGGTGATACATAATAAGGATATGTTTAAGTTGGATAGTATTTTTTTAAGTTTCGAATGACAGTGTGGTTGTGAACTCCAGTAAAGGTGGGCTATTAAATGGTATTGAGACATAGTCGGTCAACTATGATGGATTTTGCCTAACTCTAGTGCTATGTCTAGTTGCAACTAACTAATCATCTAGTATATTAAATGTATGAGAGACTATAACATTAGGTAATAGATCAAGGAGGATGCCATTTAAGGAATCAGAAGGTAAATAAGTGTCATTGTCTAGCAAAGAAGTTACAAAATGATCGTTCTCTGGCTGAATAATGGGTAAAGAAACATGCTTTAGGTCAAATGTTGATTGATAAGGGAAGATATTTTCATGAAATATCACATCCCTTAACACTAGTAGCATATGTGAGGTCAAATCATAAGTTGTAAAGGCCTTCTGTTAGCAAAGAAAGATACACTTCAATACCTTTGGATGAAATTTATCTTCATGTGGTATTGTGTTGGTGACATAACACAAACATCCAAAAACTTTCAAAGACTTATAGGTAGGAGTGTGACCAAGTAATAGTTCATAGGAGCTTTTCCATCTTAGTAAAGGGGTAGGCAATCTGTTAATGATGTGAATGGCTATAAAATGGCTTCTCCCCAAAATTTTCTTGGTAAGTTGGCCTGAAACAACAAGGCTCTAGCTACTTGAATGTTTATGTTTTCTCTCAACCACTCCATTTTGTCGTAAAGTGTATAAGGATGACTTCTGATGTAAGATCCCTCTTTCTAAGAATAGGGATTGACAATTGTGGCTTATAAACTCACTTCCATTGTTTATTCTTGTGGCTTTAACTGTGGCTTCAAACTAGGATACAAGGTTGAGAGAATAGAATATCATCTAAATAGTTTGTGATTTTTGTCACATGAGATATACCCAAGTTGATATACTAAAACCATCAACTATTATGCCCCAGTCAATGAAGATTGATAATATACCCCCTATCATACCCCAAAAGTCGACCATAGCATCGATCCCTTAATGGCAATGATTTCGCGCGCCCAAGCAAGAGCCTAAGGCTAATCCCACGAACTTGCATGATGTGGATTTAACCTCCGACTTGGACATTAAGTATGAGGTTGCAAATTCAACCCCAAAAGCAAGCATGGGGTCGCAACAACATAAACATAAGGTCGAAGATTGAGATCTACCGAAGCTAATGTGAAGTGAGATCTACCACATTTAATGCCGTCCACCCATGAGCACTCTCTACATTAAATGAGGGAACATGGGCTGCGCTACCCCTAACCACCCTAATTATTTAATAGGGATGTAAACAAATATTAAATGAATAAGATATACTACTTTCATATTCGTATCCATTTAACTTTTTGAATATTCGGATGTAGACATTGATTTGACTGATATTTAAAAATAATATCAAATTTTGTATCTATCGAATATCGATAAAATTCGGATATATTCATATTCGATTTTAATTATTTAGATACATCCATGTTTGATTAAGCTTATTCGTATTCGAATTATTTTTTTGATATTTATATTTAATAATAATTATTTAGATATCTATTTATAAATATCCAAATACATGAATCTATGAACCTATAACAAATACATATTTTAATTAATTGAAGAAATAATACAATTTCATTAAAAAGAAAGCGCTCAAACAAATAGAATAATTTCTAATTAATAATTAATTTTATAATTGATTATTAGTACTAATTAATATTAATAATGGTATTTAAGTGTATTAATTATAAAGTCAACCAACAATAATTATGTTGAATGACTTTATTCTTACAGTTTTTCTCTATATTATAATAATTTTTTAAATTTATTCTTTTTTCTTCTCAATTCTTCAATTATAATTTATATATACTTTATATATATACATATATGGATTATGAGAGTTGTATTGAAAAATATATATAAAATATTATTTAATAAATATATATTTAGAACGGATATTAGACATATTAGATTCGCATTTATCATATTCATACCCATTTATAATTGGATGTTTACAGATAATATCCACTTTAAATGAATATAGATAAATTTTATATAAATGGATACGAATATGAACAGTAAATAAATTTTCAAATATTTATTTGCAGTTCTACAATTCACAAGAGTTCATCACTCCAATTAGGATAATGGAAAGACCCTGCCTACCTGTCAGACAAAGATGTGAATAGCTTTGAAGGGTAGGGTAGAAAAGTAAAATTGACCCCTGACTCAAGGACTATAAATCCCCAAATCAAAATCAAGACCTAGGCATGCAATCTACACACACACTTAGCCCTTCCAACTTACTTCCTTTCACTTAATTAGCTTGATACTGACTTAAGCACACTTAGCCTAACATTTGCTTGGTGTTGTAAGTCAATCCATCGAGTTTGAGTAATTCAAACAATCCTGATAAACTAAAAGTATGAGACATTCCTCTCTTGGACTTCACATGTTCATGGTAGCACAACCATATCAGAGAGAAGAGTCAGAGTCTTGCTACGCATGCCTGACATAATGGAGGTTCAGTTTGCAATAAAACTAAACCTCTCAATTATCAGCAATAAGGCTAAATATAAGGCTCTTATTACACAAATGAAGATGGCCTTTCACCAAGAAATCCAACAATTAGCTTACAAATTAATTTCATGGCACTTATGAAGCCTAGGAAGTATCGATGGTGAATGTCTAAGATAGTTTAGGTGTTGCAGCAAAGATTTCAATCCATCTCCCTTTGCTAAATCCCTAAATTAGAGAGCGACAAAGTTGATATGCTTCCCAAGCTTGCCAATTTGACCCAAAGCACTTGACAAAAAATGATAATCCTTTCGATTGAAGATAATCTTGCCATACCTGAAGCCATAATCAACAAAGCAATAATCCCATCAGTCGAGGAATAGACCCAAAATTGGCAAAATGAGATAATAGAGTACCTTTGACACAACAAGCTACCCTCAAATAAAGGAAAGGCTCGTCGAGTCCAAATTTGACCTACCGAGTGTGCATTCAATAAGGTCGGTAGGCTCTCCAAACAATCCTTCTTCAAACCACTACTCAGTTGTCTGAAGCCAACACAAGCAAAAGAAATACTGATAGAAATTCATGAGGGTATTTGTATCAACCACTCAAAAGGCCAAGCAGCAGTTCACAAAATGTTAAGACATGGCTATTTTTAGCCCACACTAGCTAAGAATGCTACAGTCTTTTGTTGCAAGTACGACTCCTTCCAATTCCATGCTAACACCTCTACCAACCAACAATACCAATGGTTGGTGTTGAGATCTCCTGGCCATTCGACTAATGGAGCATTGACACTATAGATTAGTTTTTTCCTAGTAATTAGCCAACAAAGATATCTCGTTGTAATCATCAAATACTTCACAAAATAGGTAGAGGCCAAAGCAGTAGCTAATATAATTGATGTTGTAGTTTGAGCTTTCATTTAGAAAACATCATATACAGCTCGTATCTAACAATGGCATCTAATTTCAAAGTGAGAAAATCATATAATAGTGCCAAGGCTTAGGAATCTAACAATACTTCATGCCAATTGGCAACCTATAAAATAATGGACAAACAAAAGTGGCCAATAAGATCATTGTCAACGACATAAAGAAAAGATTGCAAGGAGCTTGGGATAAAGTAGCAAACTGCTTCACTAAAGTGCTTTAGACTTACTGCACCGCACTTACAGTAGCAATAGGCAAAACACTATATAGCCCAGTCTACAGGTCTGATGTCATGCCCCCAATTGAGATAATCAAAGAGACAACAAAAGTGTTAAACAATAATGCTTCAGCAAATAAAACTAGAGCCTTAGAGATCAACCTATCAGAAAAGAAAAAGTAGCAGTTGTTCATTAAGATCCAGCATTACAAAGGGCAAATGGCAAAGGCCTACAGCAAAAGGGCCAAACCGCAAACCTTCTAGATCAACGATCTAGTTCTTAAGAAGATTGATGTCATAAAATATGTTGGAAAATTCAAATAGAACAAGGTCCATTTAGATAGCAAAAAATAACACATACCAACTAGTAGACGGGTTTAGAGTTGAACTCCTAAGAACATGGAATTTTACTAACCTCGAGAAATTTTATAATTAAGGTTGTTTGTGACCATAGATCACCTCTATAGTGATATATGTAATCGAGGTTATTGTCAACCATATTTCATCTATACAACGACTAATGTAATCAAGGTCGTTCTCAACCATAAACCACCACTACAGTGAGTAATGGAAACATTCTGAATATTAATTTCACCATTATGTTCAAACCATAATCACCTACGTAGCAATATTTACTTATGTCATTTAACCACAATAGATCAAACACTTCAACTTAACTATAATCCCTTATGCAGTGATATTTGCTTATGCTATTTAATTACAATCAATCAAAGCCTTCACTTGATTATAGTCACTTAGATAGCAACATTGGCAATGACTAGCTAAACAAACCCCTCTCTATCTCAATATGAGTAATACCAAATATTGCTTCCTCACCATACCAGCATACTACGCTTTTCGAGAAATTCGAGGTGGGAAAGAAGTGCCTTGACGCCAAGTTAACATGTCAAGTTGGATAACGAAGTTAACTTAGCTAAGTTCATGATAAAAAATATGCAATGTGGATAAAAAAAAAATCAAAACAACAAGATTAATAACCGATCAAAAATGAAACTTCATCAATAATGTTAATTATTATTCTATTCAAAAGAAATGAAAAAAAATAAAAGCTAAAAGTACATTGAAAGGCTGCGGATTGCCTACGATCGGCAGAAAAGAAATAAGCACCTAAGAAAGCTTTTAAACTTTTAGATCTTAAAGATTGAGGCACCTCTGGGAGTGGTTGATGGATCGACAATAGTAAAAATATCACTAGTAATAGTATAAGGGACAATACCAGTAAAATTAGCCATTAGGCTTGAAAAAGGGGGAGCAAAGATCGAGGGCCCGACTGCACCTAACTCTAGTAGTAAGGGGTTCTTCAACCAGAGGATGGACTGCTCCTCTAATGCAGTATTGGTAATTTCCTAAACAATAGTGATAAAAAACTCAAACTACCATTTATGCTCGTTTTGGAATGGTTCAACCTAACTTTCATCCAAAGTGAACGGCTAAAAATTATCATCAAAGCTCAAGCTCAAGATAGACTCATCAAAATCAACCCCCATGGTCTTCAGCTGAGTGATAGCCCAATCAAACCCCAACTTCCAGTTGTTAACCTTCATGATACAGTAGCAATCATTGAACACCAAACTCTGAATAAACTTTTCTAGAATCTCATCAATAAAAAAGACAAAGGACTTTATCAGCTATTCATCCAAAGCCAACCTCCCATCTTGAAAGCCCTTGTGGTAGCTTTTGTCCTAGACATCCAAGGGTGTTTTGGGAGCTGAAGCACCTTATTACCGAGCTTGTCGTTCTCAATTATGACAACCATCATCTTCGGGTCGCTGCTAACTTTCAATCGATCAATCTCATGCCTTAGTTCCTCAATGGGGGTCTCATATGACTGCAGGTTCTCAACCCTCTCCCTAAGAGCCTTAATGGTATCCCTTTTAGTATTTTTGAATTATTTTTTACAAATATTATAGTTTGATGTCAAATACTTGCACTTGTAATAAAGGTTCCAACCAAGCTGGCTTATCTGCAAAGTACAGAGTCAAAGTGTTAGAGATTGAAACTAGATGGGTTTGATATTAAATAGAGAGGTCAACATTTGTCGTGTTTGCATGATAATCCAACTATTTTAGAACTTTTCTCAGAGCGACGATTGACATTTTCTCCTAATCAATCTTAAAGAATATACCTACATAAGGGCCCAAGCAGTCTAATTCTTGTTTCCCTTATCCATCCAAGGTATCATTGATGACACCACTGTCTCCAAACATGAAGTAAGGTTCCTCAATAGTTGCCATTCTGAATAGATTCATGTGCATGCTATTCAAAGTCTTAAAGGCTAAAGCAAGGTTGAGAGAAAAAAAGCCCTAAACTTAATCATAAAAACTCCTAGAAAAAGCTATGCTTTTACCCTTGTCTTAGGTGATCAACTTTGCTTGACAAATGCCAACCTTTTTTCCTTATCTTAGGTGATCGTTCTCTTTGATTAGGGGACATTGATCCTACACCCTCAAGGGGCCTTTTTGATCCTACCGCCAGTCAAGCAATGGAAGGAAAAATTGACCCATCACTTGCAACTAGATAAGGGGTTTGTTGAACTAGAATGAATGGCTGCAAGTTTTTTGTTTCGAGTAGACATGACTAAGCTTCGACCGTTTAAGAGAAAAGAGATTAATTAAAAAGATACAATTCATAAACTTTGTTGAAATAGAGGAAAGGTATCTACCAAGCTTCTAGCCCAAGACTATAGTCGATCAAAAGGGAAAAGTTTAGCTAAGGCCAACACTACCTCGATCACAAACTTGAAATCTTAAAGGCGTCGATGGGACCTTCCTCAATCAGATGCTATACAAATCTATTATCCCATAAAGGCAAACCCTGCCCACTTAAGTTAATCTTTTCTGAGACCCATCACCTCAGGAGTTTTATACTTTCACCCTTAGGGGCCCTCATATAAAACTATTTACTTTTCTAGAGGAAAATTTGGTAAGAGATAGTTGTTGGGAATACCACCTTATATAGACGATAAAGGCAAAGGTTAGGAAAAAAAAGTTCATGACTAATTGAGTTAGGCAAGCTTTTATGCTATTACGTGTAGCCTTGACCTCACGACGATAGGAAACCTAAGGCCGCATTATAAGGTGGCAAAGTGTACAACAAGGCAATTCTTAGGGACTTGGTGAATGCATTGGAAAAGCTTGAGTCTAATGAGTTCAATTTGAAGAAAAATGTGGAATTGGGTTCAAGCAAGCTCAACCTTTGTGATGGTGGGCTATGTTCTAGTATGGGAAGCTTAAGTCTTGTAAGAGGCTCACTTTTAGGTAAAGATTGAAGGCTCAACCTCTATACTAATTAAGAGAGCCTCCCTACTCCAGTTAATTGACTTCTTCACTAGTCTAGGTTAACCAAACTCAGGTTAATTGATTGTGCCCCTACTTTTTGAAACTTATAGCTTGCCCTCTTCTCCTAAATTATACTAGCCCTTTTCTCCCTCATCATCTAATGCGTCTATGAAATCTACCAAATGGACCTCATCTCCCTTAATGTCAACCTCAACATCACGCATTTGGTTGGGATCGGTACTATTAATATGCTTGGTCTCACAACTACCAAAGTATTCCTCATTATGCTCGATCTCACTACTACTAGAGTATTTCTCAAGTTAAACACTACTATCCTGCTAATCCTCTTGACCTCACTATCTCTCATGGAACTCATCAAGAAGTAATAAAAGTAAAAAAAAAAAAAA
>JACGDI010005603.1:121454-160206 GCA_014898725.1 Jacaranda copaia
ATTTCTTCATAGCTTCAGTCTCCGTCAACTTTCTGGGCTTTTTGAGGAGGTTATTATATTGGATAGCGTACAGGACCTCCTTTCTCTAGATATTCAACGACATATAGTCATGGAAGTGTTTGATCAAAGATCAACCTCGCTCTCTGTGCTTTCTATCATCTCTCTCCTTCATTTTCTTCTCAACCTCGGAGGATTTGAACTTGAGCTTACTCATTTTCTCCTGGGTCATGTATCTTTCTGCCAGATTGAGCAACTCCTCCATTGACCAGGGCCTTTCCCGCACCAGAGTATTAGCGCATTCTTTATGCCTGAGCCCTAGGAATAACATGTTGATTAAGAACTCAATTCTAAGATTATCAATTTTTAGGACCTTCATATTAAATCTAATAAAGAAATCTCGGAGGGATTCTCCCTCGTACTGCTTGACGGTATGGAGGTAGGTATAAGGGAGCTTGGCCTTCCTCCTACTGGTAAATTGGTACAAGAATTTATTGCACAGCTGGTCATAAGAATAAATCATTGATGGCTCCAACTTCACAAACCTGTCCAATGCGATGTCCTGAAAGGTGGTCACCAGCATCTTAGCATGGATGAACTCATTGTGATCATGCAACTGCATCATGTGCTCAAACTGCAAGAGATGCTCATTGGGGTCGGTGGAGCCATCATACCTCAGGAGACTGGTAGGGATTTTGGTGTCTACTACGATACGCTCCTCTATAATCTTCTGAACAAATGACGACCTCTCTCCCGACGAGACCTTTGAGGAGCGTCCAAGTTTGGTGCCCTATTGGTATTTCTCCTCGAGATCTTGTCAAGACATCTGTTTAGCTACTAGACCTGATGGGATACTTTCTCCCTCCAATCTCGATCCACCTGGGTGGCATTCCTATCGAAACCCTATCTGAGGAGCTCAGCCCTATCGCACTGTAGGGCTCAACTGGGTCGATGCACCAAATCTACAGATTTTTCTCTCTCTTCATGGTAGTCATGCCTAGAGCATTTGACCTTATCGTGCTGCATGGCTCGATTAGGTATGACGTGATTCACTGAGTTTGCCATTTCCTCCCGCACTTCTGGATGCCTCTTTTCTAACAGCGGGCGTCTAGGACTGATTTCGCACCTGGCGGGTGGTTGTCTGGCATCTCAGTGGGAGGGACTATTCTCTAATAAGGTGGCTGTGGAGTTGTACTGGCAGCGGGAGCAGGCATTGTGGTGTACCTGTTCAGGACGGTGGATAACTGAGTTGATATCTGAGCGAAGATCTACTCAGTGATCAGTTGCATTAACTGGGGCATGGTGAACATCACTAGCTGCTCTTGGGGGGCGCTGGTGCCCGAAGCATTGGTATCTTACAGGGGGTTAGGAGAGGCGGAGTAGTGGACCTCCGGTTCTCTTTTCTTCCAGATGCTACTCTACATGTATTCACCATTTTCTCATTGTAATCTCAAACTTCCCACAGACAGCGCCAAATGATGCTGCTTGAAGCTGCTTATAGAGAAAATGGGGGTTGTGTTACTGCTAAGTCGACCAAGGAGGTCGGGTACTCAAGATGGTATATGACTTTGAGGCTTGAGATCTGCAACCACAACACATGTTAAACTAGCTGAGATGTCCCCGACGAAGGCACTCCAAAGCTCAAGTTAGTTCTAGTCGAAGTAGAGAGATCGAACAGAACATAGAGAATATAGAGTTTGTAGCGTATGGGGCATTACCTTGAGCGTGGTTGGGCCTAGAGTGATTATAGCTTTCTGTAGGCGTGATTTTACCCAAGTACCCCTATCAGGTGTACTAACTTTTTCCCATACTAGGGAGTTAGGAGTCATTCCATGTCCAAATCACGATACTGTGCTAGGTGGCTAAATCTCCTATTTTTTGGATAAACTATGCCAGTAGGGGCACGTCTCTGTCAAAGTTGTTGGCAGGGTTGTCAGAGTTGTCAGAGTTGTTAGCAGCGGTTGCACCGGCTGCCACATGTCATTAGTGCAAAGAAACACAGCCTGTCAGACTGATAAACATGGCGGGGATCCGAGTGAACATCCAAGTGGTCTTGAGGTCGATTCATGTTGATCAGATTCAAATGTTCGAACATCTGGAGTGGTCCTAAGATTGATATGGGTCGACCGCAAACCCTACAAAGTGATATCGATACCGATCAACCAAATAATTTACTATTAGGCCTCATGGGCTGTCTCATTTGATATTGGGCTTGTTGGGCCTACTAGGTTATCCCATATCACTAACGTTTGCTTGATGTTGCAAGTCAACCCATTAAGTTTGAGGAATTTAACCAATCCCAATCAATTTCCCTACCTCATGAAAATCTGCATCATCTCCCTCCAAGGATCTACATGTAATAGTCATAAAGTTTTTAAGGTTTTGATATAGCTAGTTGGGAAAGAGAGTCTCTATTGCTTAGGAAACTGGCAAGTATCACAAGGAAAAGAAAATGATGTGACATTTTTATTAATGAAACTCATGTGAGACATGAATATAAGAGAGGCATGCCCCAACCTCCTATGCTAATGTAACTTACAGTCACTTGTTTCTTCCTTAGTATGATAAGGAGATGTACAACTGTTTGAGAGAATGAGTATCTAGATTACATTTGGGCATTAAGGAGAACATCTTTGTGTAATGAGATAATTGATTAGGGCTGAAGCAACTAAGGTCAAGTACATATAATTTTCCAATCACCTTTCCAATAGATAAAATCTCCACTCTTACCACAATTCTCTCATCGTCCAATTCTTGCCATAATTCTCTCGCAATGGTGATGGAAATAAACGTGTCAATGATTTCCTTCAAAATTGAATTCAGAATCCACTATTGCACCATGCAATCGACTCTATTCCATTGCTCAAACGCCTCTGGTTCTTCATTTGGCGTCTTACATTTGCCATTTATGAATCCTCATTTGACCTTTGCACCTAGCATAATTCTCATAGCTCAACTCCATAGTAGGTAATTATTCTCATTCAATGGAGTAGATACGAGGAACATACCTGAATGATTCAATAACTAGAGGTGCAATGGATTTCCATCATTTCCTTCAATCCTATTTTTCTGGTAGGTTCCATACTCCATTTCTTCACATCCCCTCCATGGATTCGAGTCATCTCTTGCGTCAAACAAATAGCTCGTGGTGTGTAGCTCAATTAAGCATCAATCTGGCCCTACTAAATTGAAATTGCTTTGACACCATGTAGATTTCTTAGGGTTTCTATGCATTTATTTTGAAGAAGAAAGTAGGTTTCTATCTCTTTCGATAAAGAAAAAAATAATGTTTTATTTCTTTCTAAGTCAACACACTTTATAATGAGCCAGTACACCTTTGTGTAGCTGAGATTTATAGCATTATTAGCAAACTAACAAAGGCCAATAACTAACTAATTAAGCTGCTTCCCTTAACTAAAAAAACAACTACAAAACCAACAAGCTAACTAAAATGCTGAGCTGGGAAACTGCATGGCTGAGATGGACAGAAAATATCTCCACATGCATCTCAACAAAAATTATAGTTTGATATTTCAAGTTGAAGAAAAATCCTTTGGCCCTTCGGCCGTGGGGCAACTCTTTTCGCCTTCCCAATGTCGATCAGTCATACAGTGTGGCTCTCCTCTTCTCTGCATTACATTCTCTCCAAATCTAGTCGCCTCGACATTGTCTTACTTCTTAAAAGCACTTCATTGCATTCCAAAGGTTGTAGATTATCTATAAGTGACTTATTGAGGACACCACTTGCTAAAAGGAAAAGTAAGTCAACTGAGTCAATTTTCAATCTCGTCGCCAACATCTCCATTGGAGAGACGAACATTATCTCACCAGAGCCGCTAAGGTACTATGACACTCATCCTCTACCATATTTCCCACACTGTATTAGTTAATTTTTTAGGCCATTTTGTAAAATTGTTATTAGGTGTTGGAAAAGCTCAATGGCAGACCCCCGTTTTCTTAGGAGTAGAACTTTTGCTTATTAATTTCATTGAGTTTTGCGCATGAAATTAATAATAATTTTAATTTCTTTTAAATGTATATGGTGCGGATAATGGCGTGATTTAGCAAATTATTTTTTAAATGCATACAGTGCATAATGGCCTCATTTAGCTCCCTAAATGGTCTTCAAATTCACTAATGTTATCACATATTAAAATGTGAATAATGACATATAATCAGATTGATTGATGTAGATGAGTGGGTGCTACGAGTATTATTTGAATGTTATGACCGTTAAAAAGAATGTAAGCATTTGTCTAATATTTTGTAGTTCTGTTATTTATGAGGTTGAATGTTGTATTGAACTTATTTGAATGTTCAGTGTATGAGTAAGTTGACTGGGAAATGTATATAATTAGAAGGAAATGAAGTTAAATTGGTTCTGAGAAATGGCATGCATAGAGTGAGTAGGATGAAAAGATTGGGAAATGATATTCTAGTTAGTTCATATTTTCATTTGGTTCAATAATTATGCTCTCAAGTGTTTTGTATAAATGAAGTTAGTATCATATATCATTATCCGCGTCCTTGTAAAACCAAAATAATGTGTTGGAAGTCGACTGTTATTTCTCTGAAATGTATACTGGGTTGGAATCAATCATTCCAATGCCTTGTTAATATCCAAGTTTTGCAACTCAAACATATATTACCTTGCTTTTCCTCTCTCTTTAAGGGTTCATAGAGAATTGCTGGTGGGTGTACTCATGAACCTGAGGGAAAGTTGATAATACAATCTCAGTATCATTAAAAGATCAAATAGTAGCACGAATGTTGTCTTTCCTCTATAACAAAGCAAAGTTGAAGGTGATTCTTGTTTCAATGAGATTTACATTGAGTTGTGGTTACTCTTCTAGTCCCTTGTTAATAATGTCAAAGTTTGCCATTCAAACACAACACAAATATTATCCTATTTTTCGTTCCTGCAGAGAATGCTTCGAATCTTTTGTAAGTTATGCTTGGATTGTTTTGACAAGAAATGTAAAATATGTGGTTAAATCTCAAGTCCCTCTATTGTTGCTTTTTTTTCTTAGGCTGTTGATTATGTCAACCAAGATGGGGTTCCTTTCACGGGTGAAAATGAGAAATGGCTAAATCATTGGAGGTGTCATGTTGGTTGAATATTGCAACTTTTTGTCTATATCTAAATAATTTTGGGGAACGATCAATTTACAGAGGCAATATTACTTTTTCGTTCATCTTACTTCAATCACCTAATTGAATAAAAATTAGATTGATGGGTCATTAGGTTCTGCATCGTGATTCTGGACTTATCAAATGATCTATGGTGATGATATTTGTTTAAGTGCTCAGGAGAAGAGAAATGCCCTAGATGTCAGAAGAATGATTTTATTTTCTTTATACATTTTCTGGATCTTTTAGAACTTAGTAAAGATTTATAATAGCATGAATAAGTACATGTAATGAAGCCAAGATAAGTACAGAGTGTGGAAAATTTGGAAAACTAAAGAACAGAAGAAGGGGGAAAAAGAAGAAGAAGAAGAAGAAGAAGAAGAAGAAGAAGAAGAATGTTGTCATGAAAAAAAATATAACAAAGGTATTCAGTTTCTCAACCCCCATCTTGTTATGGAAATAAATATATTTAACCAATTTGATGCAGATTCTATACATTCATGAAGCTTTATGTTTGTGTTTGGGCAGAGTTTGAAAATAGCAAAGGATAACCAATATATAAGAGAGTGATATGTTTCAGTGATAAGCATGTGATTAAAATTAGATCATCAAACAAATGTGAAGAAGTAATCTTACTAGAACTATGGATATAGATATTGCATGCAAGTACTTCTACATATTTCATCAACAAAACCTCAAAAACCTTCTCTTTGTTAAAGCTGTGAATTTTAAGTGATAATGGGATATTCATATGCTTCTATTGATTAATCTTCATCAGCTATTGTAAACTGCTTCGTATCATTTAGTGATCGCATTAAGAGAAAGTATACACGGGTACCTTCTCTAAATACGACTGCAATTCGAAGAAATGGCAAAGTAGAATTAGATGAAGAAAGAGCTATAAAGTAATCTAGTTCCATCAATTCCTTCCCCTCCTCCCCCCACCCCAAAATGATAAAATGTTTAGGGAACACAAGTTAGTAAGCTTTTCAAGGGAAGAACCAAGCTTGTTCCCAACTTCTCTTTCTTAGATTAATAATGCTTAATCCCTGCATTGTGTTGATTTACCTATCTCTCCCACTATATCATCTCCTGCATCATCTATATAGCAAAGCTTTTGCAAACACAATGAGTTTCCAGTCCTATGTGGAGCTTTGAACCTTGGACAATGGTTCTCGGGTAACAAGGACTTCAACAAATTTGGAGATAGAATTCAAGGGTTCTAACAAATTGCCACCCTGCTAAGGCAATAGCGAATTTACTTTGATTGATACTCAAATGTACAGATTTTTATCTTGCTAGTGTATATAATTTTGGTAATCTTTTTGGAAATGCCTCCAGTTCAAAAACAGCTTTCTTGTTGATATATTCTTTTATAATTTGAGCACCTTTTTTTCTTCAAAAGAATATGCACGAAAAATGGTTAGCTTCTATATTACAAGATGTGGGACATATGAAGAAAAAAATATTATATGCCATTTTATGATTCTAAAAGAATATATTTTAATATAAACGCCTATTATATAGACAAGAGTATATGGCAAAACTACTTATTATCTATCATTTAAGTATGATTTATGGTGTTTCAGAAGCATCGCCAGAGCTTTTCTAGAGATTCTTTTTTGTTGTCTTTTCCAATTTTCATTTTCTGAAAATATTTGCAGCAATTTATAATAAAAATTTAATACTTTAAAAATGTTGTAGACATTTACGTTCTCCGTGAAATCCTATGCCTTCATCTATACAGCTAGAATTGTCGTTTACTAGACCAATACTCTCAGTCCTAATAAGGCCTAAATGGTCACTTTATAGGTCACACTTCATCAAATGTATGCTTTTGCTTTCATTTGTTCACTTGGAGCCAAAAATCTATTAACTTTTTTATATTTCTATTATAAAGTAACTCATTTTTAACTATAATATGGTGTCAAAGTCTTTAAATATCCCAAGTCATTATTAACTAATGTTAATTAGAAATTTTTATTAATATAAATTACCAAATCATTAAAAACATTAATTTTAGTGACAAGAACATTAATATATTTTGTATCTCTATCCTATCCTCAGTCATATTCATATACTCCTTTTTTTTTTTTTTTATTTAAGAGCTCACAAGTAATTTTCTTTCTAAAGATCATAGACGTATATATTTTTCCACTGAACTATATTAGCTCATTTCACAAGTCATCAATGTAGGAAGAAAATTGGAAGGTTGTTAAATTTCTTATTCTGTTAATTCTGGATGCTATTCCTTTTTTGTTTTTTGTGGGTTTCATGTCATTCTCTTAGATTTGGTAATTCGACTAGATGTTGTTTCCTTTTATTTTTTTATTTTTTGCATAAATACATTCAAAAGGAAGCGTATTTAGTACTGGGAGGTGATGACAACAATGACTGAATTTATATACAATAAATATGTATTTAAAGGGTGGCAATTTTCTCATGTTTGACCTGCACAGTTGATGAGAATGATGGGGTTTGCACATAGGGTTCCTTGTCTTGCCATGACAACCACGAGGCATGTGTGATGTGTGAAGTTAACAATTGCTTTATCATGTTTAAGTTTGTTATGATGCATTCATTATGCGCCCCAGTATATTGGACATTTTTATAAATGTTTTTCACGCTATAGATGGGCTCGAAAAAGAGAAGAAGATGCCAAGAAGAGGAAGACAGAGCAGCAAAAGTGATCGGCAAATTGCTTGAAATTGTGGGTTACAAAACTCTCTGTATTCTGCTGGATTTGGAACACTGCAGTTATTGAATTTAGCAGCAATCATTGATACTCTTATTTTCACTTAGATATTTAGTGACTTTGAATGATTAATTGCTTAGCTACATGTTCGGATTGTTAGATTTATTTGTATAAATCGTTTATGTGATTTTTAAATTAATATTTTGTTAGTAATTTAATTCATATTATTATCAATAGTTAAAGTAAATTATTGATAATTTGTAATTAGTTTTTAATGTTGTTAATGAGCAATATTCTTTTGATGAATAATTTGACACCAACACAACATTTGAGATTATAGATAACGGATTTTATCGATCTATTAATGATAGAAATAGAAACTAGTTATTTTTTATATAATTATTTATTTAGTGATTGAATTAAAGATGGAAAGTTTATAGAATTAGAGGTGGATTTTGGTCCCAAAAAAAAAACTACAAACAGATTTGGAGATGGATTTAATCATGTCTCTAAATTTAGAGAAGAAAAATGTGTGTTGCGGAATTTAAGATGGGGCTTTCAACCATACGTTCAAAGATGGATTTCCATCTCTAATTTATTTTAGAGATGTTCCATCTCTGAAACTCTGTTTTCTTGTAGTGATAGTTTATGCAGTTTTGGGGCTTTGAAGCTCACTCCTTTTGTTGATTTCTCATACATTGAGGAGAATTAGCAATGTTAAAGGAATCAATGTCAAGCCCTAAGTCCACAAGCCCATTAGATGTGTGAATTAGCTTGAAACCACCCAAGTGTGTTTTAAAATTAGGTTATGATCAACTTACCTTAAAAAGATATTTGATTTCTCTTCCATATAGCATTGACTCTCTTAACATTGCCAATTCTCCTCTAGATATGAGAAATCAACAAAAAGGGCGACATTAGATGTGTGAATTAGCCTGAAACCACCTAAGTGTATCTTAAAATTAGGTTATGATCAACTTACCTTAAAGAGGTATCGAATGTATACATATAGGTTCTTTAGCTAAAACTTATTAATCATTCTTTTAGTATTTTATCAATGTGGAATAGTCATCACTATCACCCCTCCTTCATAATGTAAAGCCTCATCATAAAAATTCACCACATAATACAATATAAGATTAGTCATCAGATATTGAGATTCTAAAGGTAGTTCCCATAAGTTTAGGAGGTGACTCCTGCATATGTAGCACTTTGCTTTGTTGGTTCAAGAGAAGGTTTTCCAATGTGCAACACTTTTTCCTCCATAACACTTAGCACCCGATTCCAATTGGTAATTGATAGCATTTGTTATATCTCAAGCTTGCGGGTCTATTGGACAAGAGAATCGACTCAAAATCCATTTGGTACATCTTAAAATTAAGTTATGATCAATTTACCCAAAAGAGACATCCAATGGATGCAAATGGATTTTTAAGACAAAGCTCATAAGGTGGTAACTGTTTTTAGTAATTTATCAATGTAGGATGAAGCATCACAATCGCTCCTCTATCAAAAGGCGATGTCCTTGTTGCAGTATTATACAATCAAAATTCAATCATTATTTATTGGGATTCTAAAGGTAGCTCCTATAGGTTCACAAGCTAGCTCTCGCATCTTTAGCATTTTGCTTCATAGAAGTGGCTCTCACATGCTTAGCACTCCCATACATAGCTCCTAATATTCCGACTAGTGATTGTTCTGATGCCATTTGTCAAACTAAGCCCATTGGCTCGTTGGATATATATATATATATATATATATATATATAAATTGCATCCAAACCCATCAAGTGAGTTAAGAAATTATGCTATGATAAACTTTTCCAAAAGTCACATGCAATGAATTAACATTAATTTTTTAGCCAAAGCTTATAAGGTAGCAACTCTTTTTAATATTTTATTAATATGTAATGGGGTATCAAACTAAATCTATCTATATAGAATATTTTAATAATTTTAATAATAAAAAAATTTTCATTGAGTTGCATTACATATTTGGTCACCTCTAGACTCTAAAAGAGGAAAATCCAAACATCAACAAGCTTCATGTCTTATAAGTAGAGGATTTTTAGGGTCCCATACCCCTGATTCTAACCTATCATCACATACCCACTTTTTCAACTGTTTATATCAGTTTGATTTAATACTCACCTTTGAACCATCATAAAGTGAAAAACTAATATGGTTCTTCCATAGTTTTTCTATGGAACCATCTTTTTTTTTAAATTAAATTATGAAACATAAAATAAAAATTATTGTTATTTTAATATAAAATGACCAAATTAACTTATTAATACAAAGAAATTAAAGAACCCTAATTCAATCAGAATTTAATTAAATGAAATAAACCTTAATTCAATCACAATTCAAATAGAATAAAGAAACCGTAATTCAATCAGAATTCAACCCCGTTTGTGGGAATAGAAATTAACCTATGAGAATTCTAAGTACCATGGACTAGGGTATTCAAACAACTAGAATTCTGAGTACCAGGGAATTCAATCTAAAAAATCTAAGTACCATTTGTAGAAAGGCTAGTGGTACCCAAGATAACGACCAGAAGATTGAATTCTGATTAAATTAGGGTTTATTTCTTTTGGTTGCATTGTAATTGAATTAGGGTTTGAAATAAGAAAAGGATGATTTTTAATTTCTTTATATCAATAAGGTTAATTTGATCATTTAATATCAAAAGAATAATAATTTTTATTTTATTTTTTATAATTTAATTTTAAGATAAGATGGTTTCATGAAAGAACCATGATTCTTCACTTTATAATGGTTCGAATGTGATAATTAAATTAAACTGATATAAACAACTAAAAAATGAATATGTAATGACAAGTATGAACAATAGTTACAACACCCTAGAAAACCCCTATTAAGTGTTCCTTAGTTGCATAACATTGATTCGGTATGTACATGCTCACAATTAAGTCAGCGCAAAAGTTGCTCAATGAACCAATAAATCAAATAGAAAATTTAAGCTGCCAAGAAACCTCATCTTTGCCAGCATTCCAACTACATTTTGGTTTTCCTACTAGAACAAAATATTGAAGCAAGACTTGTTCAAAATTAGCTTTCTTCCCACTTCGCAGTCCACACTCTATAACAAAATAGGCATTACTTGTATTCTACCAATCTTTTAACCCTAAATATATATATATATATATATATATATATATCTCTATATAATCAAAAGCTTGATGATGTATGGATGTCTTCAATCCACTACAATTGAAAAAGTCCACTATACATACAAATATTAAACACTTCTGCCCTTTCTTTCAACATACTCTGCATGGGCTCATTCCAAGTGGCCGTTGGTCCACACCGGCAAGAAAAGTCCCGCCACCATCGATCCATCACTTTAGATTACTATTATATCAAATCCCTAATATTATATCCAATACCTATTCCCTGAAGTAGTATCTTACCATCATATAATAGTCGGACGACAAAGCTTAATTAATCCAGCATTAAACAACAATGATATATACTTTGAGCGTATTTAAGTATATTTGAAGGGCATAGTAAAATTTTCACCAATTCAAAATATTTAATTATTGGATACGACACGAATAAGGTGCTGCTTTTTGGTAAATTGACTCTAAATACTCTCTCTTTATGAAGTTTTCATCTATTTTGGCTACGTTTTTCGTTCTTTGTTTGATTTAATCTAATGGTTGAAGAATTATTATCAGACAAATACTTTATTGCTATGCGTTTTCTTAACACTTTATTTACATTGCAAACCAATTTTATACCTTTCACCTCATTAAACAATTAATAAGAAATTACCTCTCTACCATTCCAAGTGTGACCACATCACGTCTGACACTTTATAAATATAAGTTCCAGCATTCATTTTAAACAAGATTAGTACTTCGGTCTTCCAGCCATCTTTTTGGCTCCTTCCACCCATTTTCCCCTCGCTTTTCTTCCTTATTATCTTATAACCAAAGTTTGCTATAGTATTAACAACATCCTTTCCATAAGCTAGCAATTCTTTTCGCATAGCAAAGAGATGAGCTCCAAAAGGGTTCGGAAACAGAGCAAATTCATCAAATGCATGAAATATCCGATTCGGGTTCTGGCCCGAGCCCGGGATTTGTACGTGCAGAGCCTGACAGGTTGTGGCGGGCACGTCAGCTATGGAAACACAATGGGCTGCCCAACACCCCAAATCCCAAGTTTGCCAAAAGCCTTCAGTGTTAACTCATCAAACTCAAATTACAGTAGGGCAGAGGAGGACTTGAGGGACCTCATAAGGCTTGCCTCCACTCGCAGCCTCAGCGGGAAAATCGAAGCCGAGCTCCTCCGCTCGAAAACCTCATTGCCTCGAGGCGGCGGCAGAGGCTTGGCGTCCGTAGTCCCTCGCAGCCACACGGCAGCCTTTCGGAGAATTGATGAACACAAGCCCTTTGAATCTGGAGAAGATGACAGCGTGGGATTGCTAGGGGAGGTACCGAGGAGCAGAAGTTATGCAGTTTCAAGAAGAACTAAGCTTGTCTGAATTAATTCACAATTTGAATATGGAAAAACCAGTTAAATAGAGAAGATTTGACCTTGACGAACCCGCCCGTATTTTGATTTATTGGTTTAATCTCTCGTCTTGCAGTAGTCTTGGTCCTTGGTGTGTGCATGGTTTTGCTTTAGTATGTAGCTTTAATTTGAACAAGGGGAAGCAACTATATAGGGATTTCTTGTCTTGCTTGCGTGAATTTGCATCTGTAACATATTATTCTGAATTTGCATCAGGAAGTGGTGGAAGTTCGCAGTTGGCGTGACTAATAATAAGTGAATGTGAGGGAATGCTTGTTTTGCCGGCCCAATATCAGAATTGGGCGGGCCAATATCTGTATTCTCTTCTCACGAAGAAGCTTATGGAAACAAATTAAACCCTATACATGCTGCATATTTACTGGCATGATTGAAATAAAAAGTTACAAATAAATTTGCTGCTGGTCATTTTTGTTGCTTGGTTAATATTTCCAGAACATTGCATATTTACATTAATTTTAATTCCAATTTAGTAATCCTATATTATATATAATTAATTAATGAAGAGGCTGAGTGATTAATCATAATCACGGACAATGATATAGGGCTAGCTAGCTAATTAAGTATGTAATGCCACTGGTGTGCATTCCCTCTAGTTGAGATTAATGTATAATTGTCAGCACATGAAATTACAAGCACATAAATACAAAGTCAAATATCCATACACACACATATATAGTGAAAATTTTTATGGACGAGATGATTTCTTGTTAATTGGGTTGAGATCATGGTTGGGAAACTTAATTTGTATTGTCAGTCGTAATTTTTGGATAAAACCCATATATATATATATATAAAGATGATAATTTAAGACTATATATGAGATCTAATGATACTACCTTTTAATACCAATAGTCCTCAATAATTTGGCTTGTAGTGGACATGCCCAATGGCTCTTGTTGCTAATTATGTTGACTTAACTAATCTTTCACAAATGGAGCCTCCCACTTAGTGCGGCAAGTTAATGATAAGATTATCAATGTTTTCTAGTGAAGGTGTATCCACTGATTCATACTGATGACCAAATTTATGACAATGGAGCGTAGCTAGGCATGCAGATCTATCTGTAAAAATAACCAAAATTTCAGGGCTTTGTTGTTCATTCCACTAAACCTACCACTAGATATTGTACTTGCTTGCCTTGGTCGTGGGCCCAGAAAAGAATGATTTTAGGCTTAATTAACTATATAGAGGATAAAGATATTTTCCAAGAGAAAAAGAATAATGGAAAATGCATGTCTATCTAGTATCTATACACTATATTTAACATATCAAATAGTAAATATCTTGCGATCTTTCACCGATATGAAACGCCATACATATAATTATTAATTACCAGTTGGTCATTTGGAACAGAAAAGCTGGGAATGCCGGTGCGCAGTGACTCAGTGGAAGGAAGCGGCAGAACCGGTCAAAAAAATCCAAAAAATAATAAGAAAAAATTTGTATTAATGATTTGGCTTTTTGAGATGTCTATTAAAAATTTATTTGAATGGATGATGATGATGTTGTCTGCTGGAAAACATTGCGGACCACACAACTTGAAATGTTCCGATACCGTAGTGTCAAATTCCTAATTTATTCATGATGGTCTGGTCGTGCAAAGTTTGACGTCCATTACTTCTTGTATTTGAAACATTATATTATCGAAAATGGGTTCGAGCAGGTTAGGTTGTTCCTTGATTTGCTTTATTTGAATTAGCTAATTGTGTGTTTGTGTGTGTACACGCTGAGATTGGGTCAGTTGTTATGTGGTGGTACCGTGTCTATGAAGATGAATTCAGCTGTAAGAAGATATATAGATCCACTTGTGATGCAGACAAGTTCCTTAAATGACCTAAGATGATGCAAGAATTTTGATGATTCCACTCATTTAACGATTCCAACTGTGAACTTTGATTAATTCATTGTTAGAATTGAATATGAGGCTATGAGGCTATGAGGCTATTTGGTTTCATTTTCAATTTCCAACATTTTCATTTTTGCGAAAATTGGTTACGTGGTGTGATATAAAAATGAAAATATGCTTGAATGAAATGTTTGGAAATGTAATAATTATGTTGATTTTAATATGTTGTAAGTAGAAAGAAATAAAAATAATGAAATAGAGAGAGAAGATATATAAGTTATTGGAAGAAAATATATAAATTATTAGATAATGTATTTTGAAAATAAAAATGAAAATAATGTTAAGTAAAAATATGTAAAAAGTGATGATTTTAATTTTTAGAATAATCAAAAATGTGAAAAATGAGTGTGGAAATGAAATCAAACAACCTGCTACATTTTAAAGTTCAATTTCAGGAGCCCAAATAGACAAATTAATTATGTCATTCATCTAATAAATTTATGTGTCTGACGCATGATCAATATGGCAGAGATGAGCAGGAACTCTATGTGGTTTAACACTAATTTAATTGCCACTCGTTAATTCCCTGAGCAAGAGTAGCTTGAGCTTCAACTTAGGTAGCCAACTTTTGCCGTCACCTGTACAACTTTTAAAAATAACTCGCGGGCACTAATCGCCAAATTTTGGAATTGTTATAATGGGCCATTTTCTTCTCTTTCTAAATTTTCGTACCTCACATATGTCAGGATTAATGTTTAGTGACTTCGATAACTAAACATACATAAATATCTGTACATATATTAAAAAAGTAAGAGCTTTGTACCGAAGAATTTATAATTTATAAACTAACATTCATTCATGAATCACATCAATACCATTAAATTCTGCACCGTATATTTGTTCAAATAAAATTATTTGGCTCTAATATGTATTTGGGATTCCTCACAAGTGAAGTGAATCCCCTTTTCAAGCATTCAACTTTACAATTTATACAAGAAAAATGACTGTTATCTCGTCTTATTGGCCTCTAATTTGACCAATTCCCTAACTTTGACCAAATATTGTTTTCTCTGTTAGGCCGGGTCCCAAATGTTTATTCCATAACAGTTGGACTTCCTACGATAATTCTCCAATAATCAAGTTAATGGTATATTTAAAAGTATAACACAAAATAAAGAAGGAAAAAGAGGATTTTTTTTTTTTTCAAGTCAATTGAATCCTCTTTTAAGCATCCAACTTCACAATTTATACTAGGTGATGAGGTTGAAAATGATTTAGACTGAAAGGGTATTGTTTGGGGTAGATCCGACCAAAGAGGTCAGGTAATCCAACTTGTGTGCTTCTCGAGGTCTGAGATCTACAATAATCAGCACACGTTAAATTAGTAGAGGTGCCCCTGGTTAAGGCATTCCAATGCTCAAGTTAGTTCTAGTCGAGATGAGGTAATCGAACAAAATATAGAGAGCTTATGGTGTATTTAGCATTACCTTGAGCATGGTTGAATATAAGGTATTTATAGCCTTTTCCATGCATGATTTGTCCATGATGCCCCTATCAAGTGTAGTGGGCTTTAATTCTTGTCGGGGGATAAATGGTCATTCCAAATCTTGATATTGTTCCAAATTGCACAATCTCCCATTTTCTAGGGTGAACAGTACCTCTGGTAGGCGCCTCTCTACCAAAAATAGTAATAGGATTGGTGGCAGAATTGGTAGCAGCGACTGTACCGGCAGTCACGTGTCATTAATGCGGAGGTATAGTGTCTGACAGATTAATAAATACGGCCTGGATTTGAGTCAGCACTAGAGAAAAAGACCTGAGTTTGACAATGGTTGATCGAACCGAGCTGGTTGACCATTTAAGTAATTGACCTAGTACATGGCGGAACAGGCTAGAATAGATGATGCATCCCATCGAGCCTAGTCAGTAATAGTTTACTCGACCAAATAGCTGTTGTCAAATGGGTTAGCTCCAAAACTGATATTGGGCTTAGTGGGCCTGTTGGGCTGAATGGAACTGCATTAGGCTTGCTTAGTGAGCCTATTAGACAATCCCATATCATAAGTCCCCCTAACTCACGGTCTTGATCAAGTTTATCGACCAGAATGAGCAGGGAGTTAATAGGCAGTTACAATGGTTAGCCATATTCGACCAGGGTGTTTTGAATCCTCAACCAGGGTTTTTGAATTGCTGATTAGGGTTTGAGGCGGTTCTGCTGCATTTAATGCGTCAATTACTTTGCAGAATACGAAACATATGGAGGCGGGGAGTAATCATAACTAATGCTTGGGTTCCTGTGCATTCAATTACACTTTTGCTGAATCTATCTCTGGTCGACTCCCTACCTTTGAAGTTCTCTAAATTTGTACTATTAGAGCCTGCCCAATATCCACTATAAGTTACTATGTCATCTGTTTCTTTTGTTTCTCTTTTCTTCTAAGATAAAATGTCTACAAACTCTGATTGTGAGGACACTAGGTCCGAGAATGTGGCCTGTCAGGAGGGGCTGAGGGTGAGAGTACGTCTGAAACATCCCATGATAGCGATCCAAGTAGTTCTTCTAGTGATAGCTTGAGTGCGAGCAGTTCCAGCAACTCAAGCGACGAGAGGGCAGTTTCTATGGGTGAAGCGGGGCCACTCAAAGTTTTTGTAACCTAAGGTCGATTGTTCACCTCAGATCATTATGCGGAGATAACATCCAAAATAACCCCTATCAATCTATTAAAAATTAGGACAACATATCATATTCCCGAGGAGTACAAGTTGTTGGTTCCAGGTTTCAAGGCCGAATGCATTGACCTCCATGAGGGTGCATCATTATATTTAAGGAAGGGTTGAAGTGTGGTCTTAAGTTTCCCTTTGCTCAAGTGATAGTTGACCTCTTCATAGGCCTAAAAGTATGCATAACCTAACTGTTGCCAAACTATTTTGCCACCTTGTACAGTTTTGCCGTACTAATGTATTTACATAATCAACCAACCTCCTTTGCCAACCTCTTGAATCTATTTCATTTACCTATGTTACAAAAGTCGGGTAGTACCAAAGAGTCTAGTTTCTACTATGTGACCGCTCAACCTTGCAGAAAATTTCTAGTATCCCCTATCTCATCGTATGGCTAAGAATGGAAAAGATACGTTTTCTATATTCAAGGGCCAGGGGTGCTCGTCATTCCTCAAGGTTGGTGAAAGGGGCCTATGGAGATGCCTAGGAACCAAAGACCTAGCTGGCCCAACACATTCATAAGGGACTTAGTTGGATTCGGGTATATGGAGGCCTCGATTCTGATTGAGGAAAGGTGTTTGGTCCTAGTTGGCTTTTCATCAGCCCAACTCAACCTGCCTAAAGGCGATCAGTTAGGTAGTGGTTCTCGTCGATAGTTGTAATTGTAGGTATTATCATTTTTTGCTCGACTCTGATGTTTGCTTATATTGTTTGTGCCCGTAGATCAAGAAAAAGTAATGGCACAGAGCAGACTTGAATTCCAAGCTTGAGCTTTGAGAAACACAGAGCGCCGTTGAGCAGTTGTTGTGCGATAAGAGGAAGCACCAGCAAAACCAGCGAGTTTGACTCAATTGATGTCAACTTCGACACCCGCTCAAGTTGAACAAGCGACAGAATCTCAGTTCACTTGTTAGGAAGATCCTATCCCGAGCAACCCCATAGGTCAGGGCAAAAGGTTGATGGTCGAGAAAGAGGGCCCAGCTCTGAAAAAGATTGCCGCTGGCAAAGAAAAATAGAAAGCGGCTATAGGTTATGACCTGTTCGAAAAGCCAGGCAATGGGGCCCTATTCCAAATTCCACAGCTACCTACTCCCCAGTTCGCCACTGACCCATCTAAGGAGGTGAATGATTCAACTTCCATTATTTAAAGGGGATGACAAGCAGTAATGCTCTGAAATGGCTCTCGTCAGGGCTGTTTGTGTCCGACCAGCAGAGACTGATGAATTTCAGCCAAGCTGTAGTCATTCGAGCACTATCCTACCACTTCAATATGGTAAAGATGAGGTTAATAATTTTTAATCGAATTTTCATATCGTGATGGTATTATAGAGTAACATCATTTAGTGTTCTAGGTGAGACAATTGGGCTATAATATATTTCGTCAATCTGAGCTGGCATTGGAGAAAATAAAGGAGTTGTGAGGAGGAGAGGACATGGAAACCCTTAAGGTACAGCTTGAGTCCTCACAATTGTAGGTCGAGCAGCTGAATAAAAGGGTGGCCGAGCTGCTAAAGTAGCTAAACTCCAAGGATCAGCAACTGGTCCAGGCAGTCGAGGAGAGAAGCCGCATGGACAACATAATAAAAAAGGCCCAACTAGATTTGCAAGTGAGTTACACTTCTAGTCAGGCTACAAGCCATGCAGAGGTGACCAATAAGGTAAGGGAGGCCTTCAGCCACCATATCCCTAGGATGCACTGTGAGGTGATTGAACAGTTCATCATTAGCGCTGCTTTTTAGGATGCGAGCGTGGTCGCTTCCTTAGACAATGCTCAAGAAGCCTTTCATAGATCTATAAAGCAGCTTGAGCATCTAGGATATGCTTTCTGTCCTAAAGATAAAAGCAGGATAAGCCTGGCGCTAAATGAAAAATCGAAAGCATATCTTAACCTTGGAGATGATGAATCTGAGCAGGCCCCAAGGACAGAAGCTGCAACCGCTATGGTCAATTAGCCATTAATTGAGGCCTAAAAAACAGACTGAGGTCGATGCTAGACTGGAATAGTTGGTCGAGGAGTTCTCTTTTACTGAGGACTTAGTGGCTCAACTGAGAGAAAAAGAGGTCAACGTGGCGCAGTAAGTGCTGTGCTTAATCAACTTTATGAGCGATGTCGTTGGGCCATCCAAACCTCCTCAAGCAGTCTCACTGCTCGCATGAACAATGCTTGATCTAGACTCTGAATGGCTTGAAGGTGAGCAAGCAAGCAAGGACTAGCTAGAACTAATCCAGTACCTATGTTGTCTTCCTTCTTCATTTCTGTTGTTGTTGTTTTCTTTTTTGATGTAACGACAATCAATTACTTGATGAATAAATACTGCTTTCTATTTTTTCTTATCTTGTTAAAGATAGCAATTGACCGTGTTTACCTCCAATTAAGTTGTTGTAATAATATGGAGGGTAACTAATGAATGACCTGGCTTCCACCCTCATAGTTGAGAAAATTTAAAGATTGTTGTCGATGGGGTCAACTTGTTGTAGCCTTATCTATTACACCTGTTGGTCGACCATTGGGCCAACCACTGAATCTCCAACCCTAGGGTCGACAGGATCAGCACAAGTTGATTAGTTTCGACGCTAAGGTTAAGTTGTTGCTTCATCGACTGCAAAGGTCGACAACGAGCATAGAAGTATGAAACCAAAGTGGCAGCACGATGCTACTTATTTATCGATTATAAGGTCAACTTAAGTTGCAGCTCGCGCTACTTGTTCATCGATGATGGGGTCGACTTAGATTGGGGTGGAAAAAAGCTGCTTGATTGGCAACGTGAAATGCATATATGTCGACTATGGGGCCAACATCAGTAGTGGCAGCATGGAGCAGCTTGAGTGGCAACGCAAACTGTTTATATGTTGAATATGAGGTTGACATGAGGAGTGGTGGCATAGAGCTGCTTGAGTGCTAAGGGGTTACTACTTTGGACCCATAAACTAGGCTGTAAGGGATATGGCCAGTGGCTGTTCGAGGAGTTATCCTATATGCCCATAACACGTAGAGTTGGTTTGCCCAACTCGAACCAGTGTCCTGTATCCTTGCTTTCAAATGGTTGAGGATTGTTCTGTTGGTCACCTCCGTCTGACCATTCAATTGAGGATTGCCCACTGAAGTAAAGCATTGTGTGATTCCCAAACCTTCGCAACAGCCCCTAGTAATTGAGTACCATTATTTGAGATAAGAACTTTTGGTAGACTAAAACGGCATATGATGTTCTTCCGTATGAAACTCTTGATGGCCGCATCCGTTATCTTTGGAATGGTCTCTGCCTCAGCCCACTTAGTAAAATACTTGACTGCTACAATTATGAATTTTTGTTGTCCTATCGATTATGGTATTAAGCCCAGAATGTCAATTCCCCATTAATCAAAAGGCCAAAAAATTTGAACACTGACCATTGGTGCTGCAGGTTAGTGTGGCAAATTTGAATGGACTTGACACGAAGTACATCTACGTGCATAATCCATCGAGTCTTTCAATAAAGTTGGCCAAAAGCATCCGTACCTAATCACTTGTGGGCCAGGGATCTTTCTCCAAAATGATTGCCTCGCACACCCGCATGAATATCTTGTAACACCTCTGAAGCCTGATCGTGGTCGAGACACCTTAATGGGGGGCCCGAGATCAACCTCTTATATAACTGACCATGCTAATTGAGGGCAAATTTGGAAGCCTAACCCCAAAGGTGTCGAGCCTCGTTTATGTCCTCTGGGATGATGCTTTGACTTAAATACAGTTTAATCGGAGTCTGCCAAGAAACTGTCTCTCCTTCAATGCTTGCAATCCAATTCTCATTGATAGGCCCAATGGATGACTTATCAAAAACCAAAAATGTGATCTTTTGGTCCCTCATTCCCCTAGTAGAGCTAGCAAATTTTGAAAGAGCATCTGTCTGCTCATTCTTTGATTGAGGAACTTGGGCAAGCTCGAACTTTCTGAATGATTATTGTAACTGCTTCACCTCGGCCAAGTACTGGCTCATGGTCACATCCTTGGCTTCAAAATTTCCACCAACCTACTCCACCACTAACTAGAAGTTTGTGTTTGCGACCAGGTGCTCAACTCCTCACTCGAGTGCCATTCTCATTCCAGCGAGAAGGGCCTCATATTCTACCTTATTGTTCATGACTACATAGTCCAATTTTATTGCAAAATCATATTCTTTTGCCTCTGGGAAGCGGAGAGCGACGCCTACTCCACCACCAAATGTGGTTGATGATCCATCGACGTGCATTGTCCAAACAAGAGGAGCCTTAGGACTCATCTCTAGCAAGTCGACTCTCTCGATAATAAAGTTAGTCAGGACCTGTGCTTTGATGGCAGTTCAAGGCTAGAAAGTAATATTGAACTCTCCCAATTTGATTGCCCATTTAGTCAATCTCCCAAATGTATCTGGTTTTGCTAATACTTGCTTCAATGGTTGGTTGGTCAACACTATGATAGAGTGAGATTGAAAGTATGGTGGCAACTTTCGAGCTGCAGTCACGAGTGCCAAAGTAAATTTCTTAATCTCCAAATAATTATGCTCTGGCCTGTGAAGGGACTTGCTGCAATAGTAGATCGATCAATGCATGCCGTCTTAGGTCAATATCAGTACTGAGCTGATCAATGCAGTGAAGACCGCCAAATATACCTAGAGCACTTCGCCCAGCTCAGGTTTTGCCAATATGGGGGGTGAGATCAAGTACTATTTTAGTTCAACCAATGCCTGGTCACACTGCAGAGTCTATTTGAAGCCCGACTTCTTGGCATTTCTAAGAATTTTGAAAAAAGGTAGACTCTTATCGGCTAATCTTACGATGAACCTGCCCAAGGCTATAATCTCGCCAACCAATCTCTAAATATCTCAAACTATTCTTAAAGGGGTGACGTTAAGAATTGATCAAATGTTTTGCAGATTGGCCTCAATACCTCTTTGGCTGACCGTGTAGCCCAAATATTTTCCTCCCCGAATCCCAAATGTACACTTATTTGGGTTCAATTTTAGACTAAAAGCTCTTAATATCGTAAAAGTGTGACTAAGGTCAAGGAAGTGATCCTAAGCTTTTTCTATTTTAATAATCATGTCGTCAACATAAACCTCCATTGATTTACCAATTTGGTCTTTGAACATATAATTGATGAGTCGCTGATAAGTTGCTCTGGCATTCTTTAACTTAAAAGGCATGACCAAAAAATAATATAGTCTATTTGGAATCACAAAGGAGGTTTTGTCCCTATCCTCATAAGCCATGAAAATCTGATGATATCCATCATGCTCAATAAGTCACACCCAGCAGTTGAATCAACTAATGAATCTATACGAAGTAGAAGGTAAGGATCCTTAGGACATGCTTTATTTAAATTTGTAAAATCATTACACATCTACCACTGCCCCTCATTTTTAAGGACCAGGACAACATTACAAAGCCAAGAGGGATATTGAATCTCTACAATATAACCAGGATCTAAGAGTTTTCTAACCTCCTCTTCGATGATCTGAGTCCTTTCTGCATTGAACGTCCTCATCTTTTACCTGACTGGTTTGTACGAGGGATCAACATTAAAGTGATGTACAATGATGCTGGGGTCAATTCCCTAAAAGTCTGATGCCTTCCACACTAAGATATTAATATTCTCTCTCAGAAAATCGACCATGAGACACTCCAAATGGGGCCTGGGTCCATTTTGATGTGAGTTATCTTGTCAGGGATTCCCTACTCGAGCTCAATGGTCTTAAAGTCCCCGATGGACTCCACTCTGGTATCTTCAAACGTTTGCTTCTTGCTGGCCTAGGACTTCTCGAGTTTTGTTATAGGGGCATCTCCTGAGGTTTTTAGTTGTGGTCGAGCTTTCTGCTCGTTTGACTCGATTGAGATGTTATAGCATCTCCAAGCCTCTTTCATGTTGTATAAAAGTTCCCCCGTACCTACTGGGGTAGAAAACTTAACCTTCAAGTGATAGGTGAACATAATTGCACGAAAGTCATTAAGGGTGGGTTGACCTATGATGACGTTGTAGGCGAATGGAGCATCAACCACTAGGTAATTTATCATCAAAGTCCACTTTCTGGGAGCCTCTTCAAATGATGTCAATGGGTTAATCAACCCTTTTGTTATGATTTTTGATCCCTCAAACCCGACTAACGGTGTGCGTATAGGTTCAAATTTTAACTGGCCCATATTCATTCTTTTTAAGGTAAAGAGAAAGATTATATTGGCTGAGCTGCCATTGTCGACCAGAATCTTACACATTTCAAAATTGGCAATCTCTATAGAAATAACCATTGGACAGTCTATTTTATAGTTAATGTTCCTACCTTCCAAGTATGCCAAGTCAACATCGGTAAATGAGATAAGCTCTACACTCGTTGAAAGAAGGAAAGTTGTCTCGATGTGCGAGACTTCGATCAACTCAAGTCTCTTTTGAGTTTATCTTCAAGCAAACTTCGAGTCCCCCATCAGTAGGACCACCCGCAATCATATCAATGGCTCTTTGAATCGGTGAGCAATCCTCACAGAAGGGGTCTTTTCCTTTTTCTTCCCTTCTAAGGCTAATCGACCTTTCTCTATAGAGAGTCTAGTCAATTTTGCACCCTTAGACTTGGGGGTCCACGGCTATGTACTTCTTAAGGTGTCCCTACCTAATTAACCTCTCAATCTCATCTTGAAGATTGAAGCATTCATTGGTATCGTGCCCCTTTTACTTGTAAAAATGGTAATATTTCTTTGATTTTTTTATGGCCTCAGTCTCTATCAACTTTTTGGGCTTCTTGAGGAGGTTATCATGCTGGATGGCATACAGGACCTCCCTCTTTGGGATGTTCAAGGGTTTATAATCATGGAATCACTTGATGGGAGACCGACCTCTCTCTTTGTGTTTTCGGTCATCTCTTTCTTTTTTCTTCTTATCGACTTTAGAGGATCCAAATTTGAGCCTATTCATCTCCTCCTATGTTATATATCTCTCAACCAGGTTGAGAAACTCCTCCATCAACCTGGGCTATTCCCACACCAAAGCGTTGGCACACTCATTGTGCTTGATCCCCAAGAATAGTACATCGATCAAGAATTCGATCTTGGGGTTATCAATCCTGAGGACCTCCATGTTGAATCTGGTGAAGAAATCCCAAAGAGACTTTCCTTCATTCTATTTTATGATATGAAGATGAGTGTGGGGGAGTTTCACCTTCCGTTTGTTGGCAAACTAGTACAAGAACTTATCGCACAACTGATCATAGGAGTAAATTGACAATGGCTTGAGCTTCACAAACCATTCTAGTGCTATGCTTTGGATGGTGGTTACTAGCATTTTGGCTTGTATGCACTTATTATGTTCATGCGACTGCATCATGCGTTTAAACTGCATGAGGTGTTCATTGGCGTCCGTCGATCCATCATACCTCAGCAGATTGGTTGAAACTTTCACATCAATAGCAATGTGCTCGTTGACAATATCCTGAATAAATGGAGATCCCCTCTCATGTTAAGATCTCTGAAGGCCTTCTAAGTTGAGTGTTTTTTTAGTATTTCTCCTCGAGATCTCATCGAGGTGCTTATCCAACTGTTAGACTTGGTGGGATACTTCTTCCCATTCTTCTCGATCTGCCTCGATGGCATTTCTATCAAGGCATGGCCTGGTTCACTCAACCCTATTGTGCTGCAAGGCTCAAAACGTTCGGGCGGCCAGGTCTACAGATTCTCCCATATCATCGCAGTAATCACGCTTAGAGCATTAGACCCTATCGCGCTGCTGGGCTCGATCAGGTTAAACGTTACCTATTGAGTCTGCAATCTCTTCCTGTAACTTTGGCCGCTTCCTTTTCTCTTGATGGCGTCTAGGACTGGGTTCACGGTGAGTGGACAATCACCTAGATTCTTGGAGGCTGTGACTATCTCGAGGAGACCTCTCTCTTGGAGGAGATAGCTGAGAGGTGGCATTAGCAGTAGGGGCAGGCACTACAATGTGCCTATTTAGTGCGACGGATAGCTAGGCTAAAATTTAGGCAAAGATTTGCTCACTTATCAACTGTATCAACTGAGGAATGTTAATATCACCATTTGCTCCTAAAGGGTGCTAGGGCCTGAAGCATGTGCACCTTGCTAAGGCCGAGGGGAAGGTGGAGATGTGGACCTCCTATTTTTCACCCTTCCGGATGGGGCTCTACGTGTGTTAATCATTTTCTCATTATAATCTCAAGAGTTCCCACAGATAGCGCCAAAATGATGAGGTTAAAAATACTTTAGAGTGAAAGGATATTGTTTGGGATAGATTCGACCAGAGAGGTCGAGTAATCCAACTTGTATGCTTCTAGAGATTTAAGATCTGCAACAATCAACACACGTTAAACTAGCTGAGGTGCCCCCCGACTAAAGTACTCCAATGCTCAAATCAGTCCTGGTCAAGAAGAGGTAATTGAATAAAATATAAAGCGCTTATGGTGTATTTGGCATTACCTTAAGTGTGGTTGAATATGAGGTATTTATAGCCTTCTCCAAGCATGATTTGTCCGTAGTGCCCCTATTAAGTGTAGTGGGCTTTAATCCTTGCAGAGGAGGTAAATGGTCATTCCAGATCTTGGTACTATTTTAGATAGCGCAATTTCCTATTTTCAGGGTGAACAATATCTCTGGTAGGCACCTCGCTACCAAAGGTCATGACAGCGTTGGTGGTAAAGTTAGTGGCAACGACTGTACCGACAGTCACGTGTCATTAATGCGGAGGCAGAGGCATGGTGTCTAACAGAATAATAAATGCAGCCTAAATCTGAGTCAGCACCGAAGAAAAAGATCTGAGTTTAACAATGGTCAATCGGACCCAGCTGGTCAACCATTAAGTAATTGACCTAGTACATGGTGAAACAAGCTAGAATAGTTGATGCGTCTCGTCAAGCACGGTCGGCAATAGTTTACTCGACCAAATAGCTATTGTTAAATGGGTTAACTCCAAAACTAATATTGGGCTTCGTGGGCCTGTTGAGTTGAATGGAACTAATATTGGGCTTGCTTAGTGGGCCTGTTAGACTATCCCACATCACTAAGGAAATGACCATGTGTCGTTCTTTTGGCTTCTAATTTGATCAAAGCCCCAACTTGGGCCAACAATGTGGGCCAAATATCAATTTTTTTTAAAGTTGGGATAGGCCAAGAGGCCCCAATGTTTATTCCATATTAATAATCGCCCACTTCATCTAATTCAATGTTCATCGTACTTGTTGAGCAAAGTGGGTTTCAGACTGGATGAAGTCAATTATTCCCCAATGTAGGGGAATCCTCCCTAACATTTGACATCCTTATTCTTATTTACTTGTTCCTCTCATTATTATTTCTACATTTTTATGATTATTTTGCTTACAACAACTAATGCATTTAGGTAGCAGACCATCAGCTTGAACTCATTGCTATGCTACCATGTTCATCAAAGCAGTTATGCATATTTAGCTTCTTTTTCAAAATGTTTCTATTGCTATATAAAGTTATTCAAGTTTCTTCAAGTTAAACCAAGTACACCAACTCTTGCACTTAAAATAATCCTCTTAAATTCATTTCTCTATTTTATTATGCCATTTAGTAGCATAATTGACTTTTAAAAGAGAGAAAATGAGTCATTCCCTTGAGCTAAAGTTAGGGCAAGCTCTAACTCAAAATGAAAATATAAGCCTTGGTAGAGTTTTTATCGGCAAGGTTTCCCTCTAACTTTAACCCATAACGGAGGCAAGCTCTCAAGTTCTCAATTAAGCTAGGATGATTATTTTAATTCTTTAGCTAACCTGACCCTAGCACAAAGCAAGCTAAGGAATTCAAAACGAACCACAAAGATAAAGCCACCAAGGATTTGTTTGGTTCTAAACTCCCAATTCATTTTTCAACTCTCAAAATTTAAATAAATAAACACTACACATTCCTTAATCTCACTCTAAAAATACAAAATTTATTCCCAAAAATTCCCTACTATTCCCAATTCCACATCATTCCCCAAGACACCACATATTATTTCATCATTATAAATATATACATATACTACCACTCACACTATTTATATGTATATACAAATATAAATAATTTAAAAACACTCATTTTACCCCACAAATCTAATAAAAAAATCATTGATATGACATCTTGTCCCCCTAAAATACAAACAAACAAACCATTTTCTCTTAATATATTTTTCCAAAATATAAATAAATAACAATCACATTTCCCAGCCCCACTACCCAAAATCCATTCTCCCACAATATTTTGGGAGAATGGCCCAATTCACAACCAAACAAAGCCTAAGCGTTTTTGAGTTTTGGGAAAACTTGCCTTGACCACTAACACGAGATGAAACTAGACCTCCAGATAAATCATGAAAATGAGACCATTAAACCTCTCTAAGTTTTTAGGCAATTTATCTCAACTTCGGACATAAGGCAAAGCTACAGCTCAAGACGAAACATGAAGATGAGGCCACCAAGACTCTCTAAGTTTTTGGTCATCTGCCTTAACCTCTAACAGAAGAAAAGGCTAGTGTTGAAGATATATTATTACAATAAGGCCACCAAGCTATCTCTAATTTTTGGTAATTTCCCTTAGTCTCTAACATGAGGTGAGGTTGGAGCTTAAAGTGAGCTTTAAAACTCGAGGTGACCCTAGAGAATAAGGTGAGGCTAAATAAAAAGGCATCCTTGGAGAATGAGGTGACTTTGGAGAATAAGGCCAGCCTAGAGAACAAGACTTGCCTATAGAACGAGGTGAGCTTAAAGAATTGGGTGACCGCGGTGCTTGAGATAATGAGCTTGATTAATGAGGAAACCCTGGAGAACAAAGCAATCCTAGAGGAGGAGATGAGTTTAGACAATAAGGCAACTTTGGAGAATAAGGCAAACTTAGAGAACAAAGTAACCCAACAGCTCGAGGTAAGCTTAGATAACAAGGCAGACCTAACTTGCAGCAAGCCTAGCTAATGAGGCGACCTTAGAGAACAAGAGAAGCCTAGAGAATGGGATGACCTTGGAGCTTGAGACAGGCAAGGATAATGAGCTGACCTTGGAAAACAAGGCAAGCCGAGAAAATCAGGCAATTTCTGAAATTGAGGTGATCTTATATAACAATGCTACCTCAGAGAATAAGCGGCCTCCAAGACTGAGGTAAGCCTAGAGAATGAAGAAACCCTAATATCCCTGAATTTAGTTTACAAAATTGCTAATGTTCATTATACCATCAGTCTATATTAGTTACTAAAATTAGATACTTAATAACTAAAATATAATATATATATATATATATATATTTAATCATAACAAATATTAAAACAAAAAATAACGGATAATTTACATTGCGATTTTTTTCTAAAATTTAAAAATGAGTGAAATTAAAAATATGATAACCAAATTAGGGTTCCTAATAAAAGAAATTAAAATATATATTAGCCCAAATTAGATGCAAAACAAACAAATTTAAGGACATTATTTTTCAACCTTGCAACCACAAAATCTTGAGTAAATGAATATCTTATTGCGAAAGTTAAATACTTTATTCAATATCTGAAAATATGGGTGAAAATAAAAGTCATCTTTTTTTGGGCAACACAATAACAGCAGACAACAAAAATGGAGAAATGAGATAGAGCAGTACACAAGAAGACAAAGAATGGCATGATGACAATTTTAGAAATGGAGGGAAATAGGAAGAAAAAACATAAAATAAAGGGAATAAAACTTGAGAGAGAGATGAAAATGTGAAAGATGAAGAGAATGTTAGTGTTATGGGGTCTCAAATTGAAGTTATGAGCATTTAGTATATTTGATATAAGTGGAAAGTGAATTCAAAGTTTAATTTTAGAGTAAAAAATGCAGACTAAAAAAAATCATATGAGGACCGAACATAAAAATAGAAACAAGCTTAGAGATTTAAGCCCAATTTACTATTAGATAAGATGTCCTTTTGAACTTTAGTGTTAAAGGTAAAGACTAAGGCTTTGTTCTTCTACGTTTTTTAGAAATAATTTTCAATCCCCAGAAAAATTTCAAAATGAAGGCACATTCTTCTAACTTTATTTTCAAAATACTCAAATTTTATCCCCAAAAAATCCCTCCCAATTCACCCAAAAAACCTCTGCCTTTCACATTACACATTGATTTATCACTCTCTTACTTCACTCATCCATATATATATACATACATATTTAAGAATATTAAAATTTTACTAGTTAAAAAAATTTTAAACTTATGTTTACAAATTTAATTACCAAAAAATAAATTAAATTTAATTAAATATTGTAACACCCCTAAAATTCAATGTTTAGACAATAAGAATTTAGAATTTAAGATATTATTGGTCAGATTTTAGAGTTCAAAAAAATAGATGAAAAGGACTTGATTGCAAAAATTTTGAAAGTTTTGGGGTCACAATGTAATTAACCAAGAGTGGATTTAACCTTAATTGAAACTATTGGGGGCCGAATTAAGATTTTTGAGGACTTAATTGCACGCTTTGAAGAAGCTTGGGGTTTACATGGAAGACCCTAAGTCAACTAGGGTTTCAACCTTACTTTTCCCAAGTTTTTGGACTAAATTACTCAACTTAAATTTTTCAAGGACCAAATTGTAAAATAAGAAAATTTGATTTGATAATAAGCTGGCAGCAGCTTTCATTCCTCTCTTTCTTCACTATTCTTTCACTTTTCTTCTTCAAACCGTGACCACCACCACCACACACTGTCTCACTGGCCACCTATCTCCGACAATAAAACTTTAGCAAATTTAGTATCATTTTCTTCCTCTCCTCATGTAGAACACAAATATACCATCCTTACCCAAAACTGACCAACAAGGCGGCTGAAAATTAGGCTCAAAGTTTTGGCCATAGTGGTGGTTGATAGGTTTCTGATGCCGACGACTGAACGGTGAAAGAGGTAATGGGTTTTATAGCTCTTGAGCTCAAGAGAACATTGGTACCATTAATTTCCAGAAATAGTCACCGGAGACAGTAGAATTAATGCTCAAAGTCACGGTGGAGTTTCGTGATGTTGCTCAGTTTTATGCAAAATTGAAGTTCAATTTGTGGGTAAAAGATGAAATTGAGTTAGGTGTTAGGTTCCTTGAGCTGAGAAGCTTTTTTTAGTTTTTGGATAGCGGCGGACAGCGGTGGCGCTGCGGTGATAACTTGACAGAATTTTTGCTTCAACGCGGTGGTTACATGCATGTGGTCTAATCGTGAAGAGTCTTCTTCGTTAGAGAGTTATTGGTATAAGAACAATATCTTTGGTGTATAAGTCTACATGTATGCATTTGTAAACTCTGAGCATCATAAAACCTTATATTATCATATATAATGATGGAAATAATTGATCAGAACACCTATGCATAAAATTAGAACAACATTGACCAATTAAACGAGCCTAGTGAATTTAATTGGTATTATTCCATGTAAACTATAGGTTATATAATATATTAAGTATAGAAAACCCTAATTTTATGTAACCAGGATTTAATCGACTAAAGTTTGGATTTTATTGGCAACTGGATTGCTATGATCAATATCGAGTATCAATAGGATAATTACTCAGAATTCAACTATTATGGGTATGATTTTAAGTATTGATGATCGTAAGGATTGAACATGGATTTTAATAAAGGTTATTCTTTTGAATAAGTAATGGAAGATTTGAACTTGAGGGTCCGTAGTGTTTAACCGCATCGCTGACATGATTAAAGTGAGGATCCACCAACCTGGTAATTCCTTGAGTAAAGAAATATTATTGTGATTGGACCCTGTGTAGTTTAGTTGATCTAATACATGTCCTTGCTATTGTTACTGTTATCGATTGACAATTGAACCCTGTGAGGTTCTATTACTTGATATTTAATTTGATTATCATTTATTGTTGTTCTCTGAATCTTATGAGGTTCTGTTGCTTGATATCCAATCTGATTATCATTTATTGTTGCTATCTGAATCCTATGAGGTTCTATTACTTTATATTCGATTTGATTATCATTTGTTGTTGCTATCTGAACCCCTATGAGGGTCTACCAATTTGGCACCTTTTTCTCACTATTTGTTAATTATGACAAGCCCCTGTGTGGGTTTTCTGTTTATGTACCCTAATTTGATCGTTTGAAATTTGAATTGTGTTGAATTCTGATTTTTTTCTGTTACCTGGTTTGAATATCCTTGTGGGGGTCTACCAATCAGTATTTACTTTGTTTAAAGCTTACTCATAAATTGCTGCAACCTTGTGAGGGTTTGCCAACCTGGCTTTGATTTATATCTACCTATTCTTGTAGAAAAACCCCTGTGATGGTTACTTTCTAATTCTATTTCTATTTCTTCTATGTTTTAGTACGCAGAACTTCTGTTCGTTATAGGTCATTTGACTATTCTATTATTGGAACTGTTCTGCTATTTGACTATTCTATTATCTGATCATTCCATTATCTGCCCATTTGGTCATTTAAGTCTAAATTTGAATGGTATTTTGGATTTGTTCTATCAGTAATTTGTTATGTACCAAGTTGTTACAATTAGGTAAGTTAGTTTGTTAGTATGTCATTAATTCATTTTGTCAGTAATAAGTACTACACCAAGCTGATATGCCTGGGTAAGTCATGTACCAAGCCAATGTGCCTGGGTAAGTTTTTTAGTAAGCTATGCTTAGGTAAGTTTTGTACTAGGTTGTCACGCTCAGATAAGTTTTGTATTGGGTTGTGTCACTCGGGTAAGTAATGTACCAAGCCAATATGCCTAGGTAAGTTTTGTACCAAGCTATGCTTGGGCAAGTTTTGTACCAGGTTACAGTGTTTGGGTAAGTTTTGTACCGGGTTGTCACACACGGTTAAGTTTAGTTTTATTTGTTTAAGTTCTATACCAAGTAGTTATGCCTGGGTAAGTTCAGTTAATCAGTATGAGTTTGTTTTGATACGTTTTAGTAAGTTTAGTTCAGTTTGATCGATGTAAGACTGTTATGATATTTAACCATATTCTGATCATTCGAATTCTGACCATTTTCTACCGTATTCGATTGTATTCTGATTGATTGATTGTTTTCAGACTGTCTAACTATTTCTTAACTGTTCGATTATATCTTAATATGTTCTATTTGACTATTAAATTATGATATATTAAGTTGATTCATCCTCAATAGATCCCTATTACATGTGATTACAATTATCCCTTACTAAGTCCTTCAAACTTACCCCCCTCTCCCTACATTTACCTTGATGTTCTTAGACAGGATCAAGTGATGGACTTAGATTTCAGTTGTGGATCAATGAATGGAATTTTGCAATAGAATGAATGTGTGCATATGTATATGTGTTTCCTTAAATGCTAAACTTTATTTTAGAAATGCTATGACATGTAAGATTGATTATGACTTAAGGCATGTAAATTATTATGTTGGATGTTATGAGACTCTTGATGGTATGTACTTCATATTTTGATGAGGTTTGTTAAGCTTGAAATCCATTGCTATGTGTTTTTGATAAGTTTTGAAAATTTTTCTGAGGGGCTCATTGAATATTGCTTATATATGGGCTTGAATTAAGATTGAATCGGAGTGGTGCCTCAACTTAAGTGCTATCCCGAGTAGGGGCACTACAAATATTATTTATGTTATTACTAAATAATTTATTTATTGAATAACATATTAAATTAATTAAATTCACTTATCAAATGTATTAGTTATATTTAGTATTTGATGTATTAATTAAATATCACATTTATTCATTTAATAAATAACTTAAGAAGTTTTAATTTGATATAATAAATAAATAATCTTCTTCAAGAAAAAATAATCTTCATTAAATATTAATCTTCACATTTATTTAAAATTATAATAAAAAGATTGGTTATAGGGTGATATTTATTTAATAATCTATTAAGTTTAATAAATTAATGTTGATGTGTTTAAAGTAATTATTGAAAAGATTAATTAAATTTAAGTAAAAATTATCTTACTATTACTGAGTAATTTATTTAATAAATAAAGTATGAATTAAATAATAAGTTAAAGTAATTCAATAACATATTAAACTAATTAAATTAATTTATATAAATAACTTGTTATTTATATATTAATCATTGATATGAGATAGCCCAACAGACCCAGTCTAACAAACTATCAAACTCAAAAAAGGCTCCTAACCCCACTTAACATGCATAGTCCAACGGCGCTTATAGACCCAGCTAGGTCGAATCACTCGACCATGACCGCCTGGTCAAGTGGATTGTTCTCTACCGCACTCAGCGAGAGGCTACAAGGCACTCTATCTGCTCAACCATCTCTCTAGTCAACTACCTTATTTGTTAGATCATTATTGACCAAAGTGCTCACCCGGCCCTGACTTATATCCTTGCCGCATTTAATGCTCTGGCAGGCAGCATGCCTCTGCATTAATGGTACATATCCCCCGCAGTATAGTCTTTGCCACCAACCCTGTCACCAACTTTGGCAGAGAGGCACACCGCTAGAGTATTGTTCACCCTATAATTCAGGAGATGATACCACCTAAAATAGTATCGAGATCAAAAATGACCAACAACCCCCAAGTAAGGACAAGAGCTCTATACTTGATAGGGACATCTTAGATATATCATCTATTAGGAAAAGGCTATAAATACCTCATTGCCAACCACACTCCAGGTAATACCATATACACTATACGCTTTTACTTTTCTATTTGATTACCTTATTTCGACCAAAACTAACTTGAGCATTGGGGTGCCTACATTAAGGGCACCTCTACTAGTTTAACGTTTGTTGTACGTTGTAAATCTTGGACCTCAAAGAATATTGTTGTTGGATCATTCAACCCCTCTGATCATATTAGCCCAAATATAACCCTATTCACTATATATAGGATGGTCCAATAGGTCCAGCCCAACAAGCTATCAACCACAGAGAGGGTTCCTAGGCCCACTTAACATGTATAGTCCAACAGAGCTTCTGGACCCAGTTGGGCCAAATCACTTGACCATGACCACCTGATTGAGTAAATTGTTCTTGATCGCACTCAATGAGAGACTTTAAGCTACTTTGTCTGTTCAACTATCCCTTTGGTCGACCACCTTGTCTATTTGATCATCATCGATCAAAGTGCTCACTTCGACGCTAACTTATATCCTTACCACATTCATTGCTCTGACAAGCAGCATACCTCCACATTAATGGTGCATACCCTCCTAATACAGTCTCTGCCACCAACTTTGGCAGAGAGGTGCATCACTAGAGTATTATTCACCTTGGAAACTAAAAGATAATATCACCTAGAATAGTATCGGGACCAAAAATGACCAACAACCCTGTCACTATTACCTTATTGTCCCATGGTAGTCTCTATTGAGATTGCTAACTTTGAAGTGAAAAAAGACTTGGTCAATAATAGTAGTTCAGCCAACAATATCTTCCTCTCTACCCTGAAATAAATGAACTTGGGGTAGCTGAAGTTTGAACTTATGCGTACCCCTCTGGTTCGGTTTGGAGGGTCAAAAATTATTTCAAAAGGGTCCATCAATCTATTGACATCATTTGGGGAGATGCCCCAAAGAAGAACTCTGATGGTGAACTATCTGATGGTTGATGCCCTATTTGCTTATAATATTATAATTAATCAACTAGCCCAAAATGATTTTCGTACTATTGTGTCAACCTATCACATCAAGATCAAATTTTCAACCCCAGCTGGCATAGGAGAATTATTGTGTAACATCAAGAAAGCTTGGAGATGTTATAATATTTTGATCGAGTCAAGCAAGTAAAAGACTCAACCGCAATTGAAGACCTTGGGGAACGCCTCTATAGCAAAACCCAAAGAGGCCTAAGCTAACAAGAAGAGAAAGCTATTGAGCTATAATAAGAGAATCCCGACAAGACAACTCGGATCGAGATAGATATGGGCCTTTACCTAGAATACCTTATGGTTGATTTTCTGAGAAAAAATATTAACATCTTTACTTGGAAAGTATCTGACCTCCACGAAATTGACCCCAGCATAATCATGCACCGCCTTAATGTTAATCCCTCATACAAATTGATCAAGCAGAAGACGAGGACATTAAATGCCGAACGGACCCAGATTATCGAAGATAAAGTTTGAAAACTCCTAGATACAGATTATATTGTAAAAATTCAATATCCATCTTGACTTTGTAATGTTGTACTCATCCCGAAAAATGAGGGACAATAGTGTATGTGTAACAATTTCACATATTTGAATAACGTTTGCCCTAAAGATCCTTACCCCCTACCTCGAATAGATTTACTAGTAGACTCTACTACTGGTTGTGAGTTATTGAGCATGATAGATGCATTTCAAAGCTATCATCAAATATTCATAGCCCCCAAGGATATGGATAAAACTTCTTTTGTGGTTTCTCATAGAGTCTATTGCTTTTTGGTCGTACTTTTTGGACTTAAAAATGCTGGAGCAACTTACCAGAGGATAATAAACTTTATGTTTAAGAAAGAAATAAGCAAGTCGAAGGAGGTGTACAATGAAAACATGATTATAAAAATAGAAAAGGCCTAGGACCAATTGTTCAACCTCAAACACACCTTTGCAATTTTGAGAGCATTTGGTCTAAAGTTGAATCCAAATAAGTGTTCATTCAGGGTTCGAGAATGAAAATTTCTAGGATATATGGTCAGTCAATGGGGCATTGAGGCCAATCCACAGAAGATTTGGGTCATTCTTGACATTGCCCCCTTGAATAGTTAGAGATGTATGACAGTTGGTTGAAAGGATTATTGCCTTGTGCAAATTCATCGCAAGGTTAGCAAATAAGAGCCTACCTTTCTTCAAAATTCTCAGGAATGCTAAGAAATTGTGTTTCCAATGGCATGAGCAGTGTGATCAAGCGTTGGTTGAGTTGAAGTAGTATTTGTCCTCATCCCCTATGCTTGCAAAACCTGAACTTAGTGAAGTTCTTCAGATATATTTGGTAGTTTTGGAGGCCTCCATTAGCTCAATCCTGGTCTCAACCAAAAATGGAAGCCATCGACTAGTCTACTATTGTAGTAAGTCACTCTAAAGGCTAGAGCATAACTATTTGGAGATCAAGAAGTTTGCCTTAGCACTAGTCACCGCGACTCAGAAGCTACGTCCATATTTCCAATCTCATGCCATAATAATCTTGACCAACCAGCCATTGAAGCAAGTGTTGTCGAAACTAGACACATCTAGCAGGTTAACCAAATGGGCCATCGAGTTGAGCAAATTTGACATTACTTTTCAGTCAAGAACAGCTATCAAAGCACAGGTTTTGGTAGACTTCATCGCCGAACAAGTCGACCTGCCTAAGAGAAATTGCGAAGCCCTTTTTGTTTAGACTTTGCGCATCAATGGGTTATCGACCACATCTACAAGGAGAGCAGGAATAGCTCTCCGTTCCCCAACTACGGAGGAGTATGAGTTCACAATCAAACTTGAATATGAAGTTACTAATAATGAGGCAGAATATGAAGCCCTAATCATGGGGATAAGGATGGCACTCGATCAAGGCATCGAGCACCTGGCTGCGATCATAGACTCCCAGTTGGTAGTAAAATAGGTCAAAAGAAATTTTGAAGCTAAGAATACAATAATGAGTCGGTACCTGGTAGAGGTTAGAAAATTATAACAATCATTCAAAAAGTTCACTCTCAATCAGGTACCTCGATCTGAGAATTAGCGTGCGAATGCCTTTTCCAAATTTGCTAGCTTAACCAGAGGCACAAGAGATAAAATAATAACATTTTTAGTTGTAGGTAGGCCGGCGATTGGCCCACATAAGGAAAACCTGGTAGGGAGCATCAAGGAGACAGTTCCTTCGTGGTAGGACCCAATAAAATTCTACTTGAGTGCTGGCAGTATCCCCAAAGATAAAAATACGGCTCAATGCCTTTGAGGATAGGCTACCAAGTTTGCTCTAGATTAGCATGGCCAATTATATAAGAGGTCGATCTCTGGAGCACCCCTAAGGTGCCTGGATCCTGACCAGGTTCATGAAGTATTGCAGGATATCCATGCAGGCATGTGTGGGAACCATTCCTAGGGAAGATCCCTCACACATAACAGACTTCATGGATTTTGCTAAAAAATATACATCATGCCAAGTCCATTCGAACTTACCATATCAACCCACCACACCCATGGTCAATGTCCAAATTTCTTAGCCATTCGATCGGTGGGGATCGACATTTTGGGTTCACTACCGAAGTCAATAGGTCAACAAAAATTTATAATCGTAATGGTCAAATATTTTACCAAATGGGTCAAGGTCGAAGCTGTTTCAAAGATAACAAATGCAGTCATCATGCGTTTCATCTAAAAAAACATCATCTATCATTTTGGCCTACCTAAGATCCTTATTTCAGATAGTGGGATCCAGTACCAGAGCAGAAGTACCAAAAGCTAGTGGAAGCCTTGGGAATCACCCGGCACTTTACTTTAATTGGCAATCCTCAATCTAATGACTAGATAAAGATAACCAATAGAATGATCCTCAACCATTTAAAAGCTAGGATATAGGATACTAGCTTGAGCTAGGCAGACGACTGCCCAAGAGTACTATAGGCATACAAGATAACTCCATAAATGGCCACAGGTTATAGCCCTTACAGTCAAGTCTATGGGTCCAAGGCAGTCATCCCCTCAAAACTCATTTAACACATAGCTCAAGTCATTCACTTCCACCCACTTAGAAACACATCAGAAAGAAAGCTCGACCTCAAGACTATCGATGAGCAAAGGTAAGAAGCTTTCAATACTATGCAGTGCTATAGATCAAAAATGGTGGACAACTATAACAAAGGAGTCAAGCTATACCATTTTTAAGGTCGGAAACCTCATTCTCAAAAAGGTAGAGGTGCCCAAGAATATTGGCAAACTCGACCTAAAATGGAAGGAACCCTATTCCATTGTGAAAGTATCAAAGCATAATACCTACAAACTTGCTAATATGGATGGGGGTGAGCTCCCTTGCCCATGGAATGCCATCAACCTAAAGAAATTCTACATATGAAAGCACATTGTAATCCTCCTTATATTCTTTGATATGAGTAAAGTTCCAGCAATACTACTACCATTTATTTGCATTGTCTCAGCCGAACCTACTTTGCACCATTCCAAGTCTCAAGTTGACCTCATAGTTGATGAATAAGCTGCTTCACACTGCCACTCAGGTTTCAAGTTGGCCCCCTAATTGATGAATAAGCAGCTCTACACTGCTACTCAAGTCTCAAATTGATCCCGTAGTCAATGAATAAGTAACTCCACACTCCCACTCAAGTCCCAAGTTGACCCTGTAGTTGATGAATAAGCAGCTTTACACTGTTACTCAAGTTCCAAGTTGACCCTGTAGTCAACGTATAAGCAGTTTCAAGTTGCTACCCAAGACTCAAGTTGATGCTGTAGTTGATAAAGAAGCAGCTTCATGATGCCCATCAAGTTTCAAGTCAACCCCACAGTTAATGTAAAAGCAACTTCATGATGTCAAACCAAAGTTTTAAATCGACCACACAGTCAACTCAAAATAGCTATGCACTACAAACATAAGGCTTTTTAGTCCAAACTAAATAATTGACCTAGTAGTCGATCAACAAGTCAACCAAAAAATAATGAAAATTAACTATAAAGTTCAGCGCGCTTTGGTAAGATCGTGCATATCAATCAACACTAATCAAAAATCAACGACAAAGTTGTGTGGATAATTATCATGGTTGTCAACTATCCACCCATAAAATCGCGACAGTAAAGTTGCATTCGACAAGAAACATGTGAAATTCATTTCATTTAGTAATAAAGAGGTGAAAAAAGATCTTTCATTGATTGGAATATCCGTTACAGTGGTATTCTATTACAAAAA
>JACGDI010005603.1:160216-205909 GCA_014898725.1 Jacaranda copaia
AGAGCAGAAGCAACAATAATGGCGAAGAGTTTGGGCATTATGGCTGGCTCAACCTCACCTGACCACTTTTCTCCCAATCCCGCTCAGGCTTTGGCATTGCAAACACAAGTAGTTGGATGGCTGGAGCTGGTCGCAAAGCCCTAGGACATTGCTCATAAAGTTAGTCGAGCGCAACACGTACTAGGTGACATTGATCTACTTTTTCCTCAATTGGATAACAAGATCCTCAGCAGAGGCAAATTCGCTCACCAACTCAGCCAGCCTAGCCTTAACCTTAACTTGTTTCTATTGGTCTTCAATCATTGGCTCAACGGGGGCATTTGTCACAAAATCCTTCTCTTTGGCTCCATCAATCGCATATTCCTCAAATTCCAGATAAGGTTGTAACTTGTTATCCAAGGTAGAGCTTATTTTGCTTTTATCATTGGCTTGAAATGCGTAGCCCAGATACTCAAACGGCCTTACTACCTTATGGAATGCATTGCAAGTGTCGTTGATGGACATGACCACACTTATGTCTTAAAATACCAAGCTCACCATAAATTGTTCCACTGTTTCTCGTCGTATCTTAAAGAGCTATCGAGATGAGGTCACCTAAGCCTCGTCAAGTGCTTCTATACAGCTAGCAGACCAACTAGAGAAGTAGCTCACCAATATATCTAAATGAGCCTTCTTCAGTAGGGAGTCCATTCAACTTTTTTTCTCAATAGCCTGTACTAGCTACTGGTCTTTCGCATTAAGCCACTCTCAGAGATCAGCTACCTCTTTTGTTAGCTGGTCAACCTAGAGCTAGGATAACTCAAGCTGAACCTAAAGGATTTCCAAATCCCCCTCCTCTTGTAGCTCCTCGCAATCAGCTAGCCCCAATTCTTATGAATGATAGAAATGATACCCCAACTAGCTCAATTAAAACACAGAATGTTAATGAACAATACAATCTTTTGAAACAAGAACTCAATAAGATATAGTCGACCTCACACTTACCATATTACTATAATCGGCCAGAACCTTGAGGTCGCCAACTTGACTCATGCCCATGAGCCTCCATTTATCGATAGAGAATAGGCCAATTACTATCCATTTGAGGGAGTTGATGCCCGGCATCCCCGACTTTGTGATGGAGGTCGCATTAGTCACCTATATGGTAGGATCAAGCCTAAAGCAGGGTGATTCTAATTAAGAAAGTTAGAACAACACCCGATCGCCATAATTGCCGAACAAGTCATAACCCATCATCGCCTTCTATTTCCCCTTATCACTCACCATCTTCTTAAGCATCGAGCCTCCCTGCTCAATCATTTATCTTTTATCTCGACCCATAGGGCTACTTCAAACACACTTCTCTGATTGAGCGGGTTGGGGCTAGGGTGTCTGTTCAATCAGCAACATGGCGGGAGCGATGGTCAATCAAGTCAAGGGGGCAGACTTTACTGCAAGTGCCTCTCATCGAGCAGTCGCTTGATAGAGCTCTCATTCCTTTGTACTCTTGCTACAGCTTCTACTCAACTGTGGGCCATTACCTTTTCTTGATCTACCAACAGAGTACAACAAAAAAACCATCAGAATCAAGCAAAAAGAATAAAATTTACAATTATCACAATCAACAAAGAGCACTACCTACCCGATCACCTATGAGCAAGTCGAGCTCAGCCGCTGATAGGCCAGCCAACACCAAACACCTCACTTTGGTTAAAATCAAAGCCTCCATATACCCAACTTCAACCAGGTCTCGAATAAAGGTGTTGGGCTAATTAGGTGTTTGGTTCCCTAGCTTTTCCATATGACCCCTCCACTACCCCTTTGAAATATTAAACTCACCAAACCCTCAAACATAAAAAAAAAGTATTTCTTCTATTCCTAGCTATAAGAAGAAAAAAGGGCTATCGAGAACTTTCTATGCAGACATGTTGTCAGGTAATAAAAGCCAGAATCTTCTGTATTACCCAACTTTCGGGATATTGGCAAATATAGGTTTGAAAAGTTGGAAAATAAGGTTGGCTGGTCAAATAAGTACATTAACACAGCAAAACTGTATATTGTAGCAAAACAATTAGGGAGCAACTGGGTCATACAGACCTCAATGCCCACCAGGAGGTCAATTATGGCTAATGCTAAGGGAAACCTAAGATCGCACATATATCCCTCCTTAAACACCGTTATATATCCCTTAGGAGTTCGATGCATACTATCTCGGGGTTCGTGCACTAAAAGTTCATACTCGTTAGGAATGTGGTACATCTCCCTAATTTGAACTAGGTCAGCTGAGGATATTTTAGAGACTATTTTGCTATAGTGGTTGGTGTGAATAATCGACCACGCAGCACAGGCGTTTCACTAAGGCCAGCCTCATTCCTAGAGGCAGCCCTCTCAGTGCTCGAGCTACTCAAGGTTGAGCTATCACTTGATAAACTATCATAATTACTCTCTTGCGTGCTCTCAAATGCACTATTGGACCTAGCATTTTCACTATCTGAAGCACTAGACATCTTTACAAAGCAAAAGGAAACAAAGCACAAGTTGGCAGAAGAACCTACTGCAGGGAGCTTGAAAACTCTAAGTACATGAAGGATTTAGAGAGCTTTGAAGGCAAGAACTCGACTAGAATAGATTTCAGCAAAAGTGTAAAATTGGTGTCTCCACTGCTCTATTTATAGGCATTTAGATGCGAGAACCTAAGCGATAGTAATAATTACAGTGCTATCTCTTGGAACTTCGTATTCTGTAATATAAATGTCGCATTAAATGTGTAAAACTACTAGAAACCCTAGTCGAGAATTCAAAAACCCCAATCGAGAGCTCAAAACCCTGGTTGAATATGCGTAACCATTGAAAATCATCGTAATCGCCACTCAGTTATCTATTCCCTACCCCTTCGTATCGACAAGCTCAATCAAGACTGCAAATGGGGGGAACTCATGATATAGGATAGCCCAATAGGCCAAGCCTGACAAGCTATCAATCTCAGAAAGGGCTCCTAGGCCCACTTAACATACATAGCCTAACGGTGCTCTAGACCTAGCTAGGCCATATCACTCGATCATGACCGCCTGATCAAGTGGATTGTTCTCAACTGCACTGCACAGAAGGCTTCAAGCTACTCTGTTTGTTCAACCATCCCTTTATGACGACCTCTGTTCGATTGTTATCGACCAGAGTACTCACTCTGATGCTGACTTTTACCCTTGCCACATTCAATGCTCTAACAAACAACATACCTCCGCATTAATGGTGCATGCCATCCCAGTATACTCTCTACCACCAACTTTGGTAAAGAGCCACATCACAAAAGTATTGTTCACCCCAGAAATTAGGTGATAATTCTACTTGAAATAATACCAGGATCGAAAATGACCAACAACCCCCAAGCAAGGACAAGAGCTCTCTACACTTGATAGGGACATTTTAGACATATTATCTATTAGGAAAAGGCTATAAATACCTCATTGCCAACCACACTCCAGGCAATACCATATACATTATATGCTCTTACTCTTCTGTTTGATTACTTCATTTCGATGAGAACTAATTTGAGCGTCAAAGTGCTTTTGTCGGGGGCACCTCGGATAATTTAACATTTGCTATTCATTGCAGATCTGAAACCTTGAAGAATATTGATGTTGGATCATTCAACCTCTCTGGTCGGATCAACCAAAACACAACCCTAGTCACTACAAACGACTTCCAACCTCATCATTTATGTTTCATATTATATGTATAATTAAATATTACATTTATTTGTTTAATAAATAATTTAAAATGATGTAATTTCATATAATATAATATTATTTATTTTTTTAATTTGATAAATTGCTATTAAGTCTCATGTATAAAAATTATTAAAAATTGATTTTTATAAATAAATAACCAAGTTTTATTTATACGTAAACCATAAGTATTAAATAATTAAATAGTTATATTTTAATTAATAAATACTATTTGGTTTATAATTAATATAAAGTAATTAAATTTTTTTTACAAGTCAATATTAACAATTATGATACAAGCTGATTTTTTTATAATTAAAATATAATTATGATTTCATAAATAATTAATATTTATTAGTATATATTTTCTTCGAAATAATACATCATTTACAAATGTTAATTTGTAAAAATATAAATTTTAAAATAAAAAATAATTACATTAATTACACATCATTTCAGTATGCTCATATTTCAATCATTACAAATATATATATATATATATATATATATGTATATACACATCATCCAACTATTAATATATATACACATATAACACAAAAACACCACTTTCACTCTATAAGCTCAACAAAAAAAATAATTGATTTGACAATTATAGTAAAGTCTATCTCCTCCGAAAATATAAAAAATAAATAACTCATTTTTTAATTATTTTTCATATTTTCCCAAAACAAAAAAAAATACTTGACACATTCTCCAAATTTTCTCCAAAAAAGAAATAATTCTCCAATTTTTTTTTTAAAAAAATGACTAAATCATAGGATAACAAAGCCTAAGCATGTCTCGTGTATGAAGGAGCTGCCCAAATATAAAGATCCTTACATTACTAAAAATTTGGTGAAGCCCAAATTTTATAAACAAATTGATAAAATTCAATCACAAATTCGTTACATTAATCTGAAATCCAATTCTTCAAAGAAATCCAATTCATCTATCATCTTTTGATGTTAAGCCCAATTTCCAAAAAAATAAGTTGGAAACGAAAATAACACAAGAAAAATAAAAACCAAATATGTAGAAATTAAAAAAATGTTGTGAGACTATTAATCATTTAATCATACATAATTTATATAAAAAATATCAAATTAAACAAAACTTCTCTGTTAATAAGATTAACCGTTAACCAACTTTTACTTTCTACAAAGTGAAATATATTTTTCTACTGTATATTTTCTGAAAAAAAAATTTCTTAAAACTTACCGTCATGAAGCTAGTTTTTCATATGCTGAACCTCTTACATCCCACTAAAAGATAAAATAAAACCCAAATTGCCCCCATATCCATTAGTAAAATGGAATTATATTTATTTAAAAAAATTTCACAAGACATATTATAAGAAATAAAGAGATCTATATGAAATTTTGCCCTAGTTACAGAACTTTTTGTTATGCACAATTTAATTTATTTAGCTATAAAACCTCATTAGCTATCTAGGTATGGAAATAAATTAGATTTTGACTTAAATAGGTTGTGTTGTTATGCAAATAATGAGCCTAAGTTTGGCTTATTATCTATTATAGACTTTTACAAGTGTCAAACTTAGACTTTTTAATAAAATTTGAAGTTTTAAATTGATTTTAAAACTTATCTAAAAGCCTATTTTCCATTGAAGCTCCAATTAATTTGGACAACACATTAATAAATTTGAATTTGTAGTAGACCTTAAATAGGTCTAAAAGTAATATTAATATGTAACCTAAATATAATTATTTTATATTATATAAAAAAAATAAATGAATCAATCTATTAGGATTTGTGGACTTTCAAAAAAGATTAAAATTACTTATTTAAATAAATAGACATTTTTTAAGTTTTAACCTTGACTTTATATTTTAGGTCGGGCTTATAGCCTATGCCCATCTCTTAGTGTTGCCTCACCATATACACACAACCATTAAAAAAATAACTTTAAATCAACTCATTGATATGATGCCAAAAATCAAAGTCTTTTAGCAATATAAAGTAAAGCTCTCTTAGCTCACTATTTCTGTATGTCAAATAAAAAATCATGGCTTATGATACAAACTAAAATTTGATCAATGTGTAGATTAATTAGTTATTAAAAAAATCAAAAAAACAATATATGTCCAGAAATAATTAAATTTAATAATAATAATAATAATAATAATAATAATAATAATAATAATAATAATAATAATAATAATAATAATAATAAATAGGTACATTATTTGTAAATTAAAATATGTGAAAAAATATTTTTTTATTTAAAAATAAAGTAAATTGATTAAATTTTAAAACTTATTTCAACAAACATAAATACCATTGGCTATAGTCAAGTAGCTTGTGGCCTAATGACATTTATCTCCCCTATTATGTGGAAAATTAGGAGTTTGAACTTGAATGAACTCCTTATGTGCATAAAAATATGTAGCTTGTACTTTCAATTACTTGATTCGATTTATATATTAGGATAATATTATTTTATTAAAAAGATAAATTCGTTATTGTAAGTTCTAAAAAAAAATGCCATCAACTGTGTAATCAGCTTTCAAATACATAATGGGCCAAAATAAATGAAGCCCAAAAAACCATGTTAGGGTGGCTGCATCCTGGCGTGGCTTGGTTGTATGGCCTGGATGCGTTTATCGAAGTTCCATTTTGGAGAAGGTATATTCCACAAAAACCTCATTGATTTCTAGGTAAGGTATAATGGTGTGATATACATGTACATTTTCTCAAATTTAGATAATTATACTCAGTGCATCTTATATTCATTTTTATCTAACAAAATAATTTAATGATTTCTCATAGAAAATAACATTAACAATGATATGGCCCAACCCAATAATACTCAATCTGAACATGGCAAAAATGTTAGATCATCTAATTACCTGTGAGGCTCGATTTATTATGAGCCAACCATGTTGAGAATCGGATTTCAACCCCAATGGGCATATCCACTAAGGCATATATCAGGGGAAAATTATAATTTTAGTCCATCAATTATTACCTATTTCAATTTCACCCCATTTTGATATGGAGTTAGCACATTTAGTCCATTTTTGCATAAAAAAAAATTAGCACATTTAGTCTAGTTTTTTTGCAAATTTGATCTATTGGGCCAAAAAATTTTCAATTGACCCCACACAATGCTCAATTGGCTTTAGTCAGGCTTAAAATTTGAGGTCTCAACACTTGTCATATTGGTCCATGTCAGTTGCCATATGTACTGCCAAGTCACTTTAACCTATTAATAAAAATTGCACTAAAGCTTATCAATTAAAATAATAATTAAAATATTAAATATATATACACACATTTATAAAATATCATATATATATAGATATATATAAACATATCATATATACATATAAAAAATGAATAAATAAAAATTAATTAATAAATTAATAATTAAGAATAATGAAAATCTAAAATAATATTATCTATTCAATATTGTTACATATTTAAAATATTCTATTTAATATATAATATTACATATCTAAAATAATTTATCAAGTAATTGAATTTATTTAATGATGTTAAATAATAAATATATTTATTAATTAAGTTACCTAATTAATAATTTTAAAATAATAAATATATCAGTAATTTAAAATAAAATGAATAAAGAATTTATAAACTAGAAAAGTTGAAATAATATTGCATTCAATTATATTAAACAATAAAGATTATTTAAAATAATTTCATTAATAATATGTTATACACATAGATAATTTATTTAAATAACTAAATAATATTAATATATTTAATAATGTTAAAAAAATACTAAATAACTTATCCCCTTCCCCCGAACCCCAATAGCCCTACCTACCTATCCACCCAGCATTGCCCGTGCCTCGTCCCCCGTCTCTGCTGCCATAGCTCCCCTTTTCATCCCCTGCCCGTGGTACAGCCTAACTTCATCGAACCCCCTCCCCCTCACCCCCACACCTCCACCCTTTCCCTTCATCCCCTAAACTCCACCCCCAGCAATAAATTTCAGTGGCGGCGACGGCACCGACAATTATGAGCATAGTAGCTACCAGATTCAGTGGGCAATAGAGAAGGTAGGGGATGGTTTTATTTTGTGCATGTGTATATTATGTATATACATATATATATGTGTGTGTGTGTGTGTTATGTTTTTGTTTTTGGCTCAAACCATGCTCTCTTTTTTTCTTTGGTGCATTTTTTGGTTTTTGGCTTTTTTTACCTCTTTCTTTTTGGGAAGGGGGTTCAACTATTATAGTGATGCGATGGTTGACAAGGATGCTAATGTGGAGCTAGGTGATTAATGTCCCAAAATTCCCTAATTTTAAGCCCTATCGATCCTGAGTAGGTAATTGTTCAGCCCAATTGAAAATTTTTCAACTCGATGGACTAAATCTAGGAAAAATTGAACTAAATGTACTAATTTTTAGTGAAAATGGGCTAAATATTCTTACCCCATATCAAAATGGAGCAAAATTGAAACAAGCAATAGTTGTTGGACTAAAATTATAATTTTCCTCATATATCATAATTTGCCTTGTCAACCTACATGATTGACCATAGCATTTTCCTTGTCGACCATGTTATGGTCAACCCCCTTGATAACATGTCACTCAACACTTTGCTAGGAGAATCCTCATACAAAAGAGCCATGCCTTGTCGACCAGAGCCTACCTACAAGAGCATCCTTCTTGACTATGTAGGTCGAGAAAGTGTGGCAAAGCCTCTACCTCATTAAATGCTTTGACAAGTGGCATGCCTCCACATTAATGGTACATGCAACTGTCAATACCACCTATCCTGCCATGCTTGCCAAGGGCACACCCCTAACATTTTACCTTGTCCTGGAAAGTTGGTGATAGCACTACCTAGAACAATATGAGAAAACTTAAAGGTCCCCAAGTAAAGACAAAAGTCTTTCCTCAATAACAAGGGCATCATGTACTTATTGCTCATATTGGGAAGGCTATAAATATTCAATTGCCAATTTTCAGCAAGGTATGCACATTACCACCCTAAGCTTTCACTCTGCTAGTCTGTCTTCTAATTAATTCACTGATTGGAGCGTTAAAATAACTTAGCCACCCTGACATTTGCTATATGGGATCTTTGCCCAATGCACTCACTCAATAGTTTTTTTCCTTATCTCTTGTCCTCCTTTCTTTTAGACACGGCTCATTTGGTGTTAACCTTCTTTCAAAGTTGTGGACTCAAGTTTTCCCATGGATGGAACCAAAATGATAAAGACTAAAACTATTTAGTAAGTGCATTAGGCAAAGATCCCATATAGCAAATGTTAGGGTAGTTGATTGGTGCCATCCATGGGAAAACTTGAGTCCACAACTTTGAAAGAAGGTTAACACCAAACGAGCCATGTCTGAAAGAAAGGAGGACAAGAGATCCTCAACTCTTCCTCTTCGAGCAAGTGGTCACTTTGACCATGCCCCAACTTATGCAATTGATAAGTGAGTAAATATCTGCTCAAATTTTTGCTCAGCTTATGGCTGCCCCCAACCAACATAACAACCAACCTAGACCAGCTGCTAGTGTTACTCCTCAACCTACCCCAATCCAGAAGAGGCCCCTTATGGAGAGCAGGGGTCAACTAAAATCTAGGCAGCCATTACCTAGATGAGAAAATAGTCCTAGGAAATTCCCAAGGGAAAAAACATGTCCGACCCCAAAGAAAGGTGGCAGAGTCGATTGATTACTATGCTTAACCCATTCAAGCCCCATAGCGAAATAAGGTCAAGCGCCAAAAGCCCAGATAAACAAAAAAATGTCACAAGTTGACAGAGAAGAATAGGAAGAAGTATCCTAACAAGTGTAGTAGTTGGACAAGCAACTAGATAAAATCTTGAGAAAAAATTCTGAGAAGAACCCTTATCGTGATGAAGCCCAGAGGTTTCACTGAAAGTAGGAGTTACCATTTGTAGATAAAATTATTGATGAGCATATCACCATCAATGCCAAGGTCCCTACTGGATTGCCCGGATATGATGGCTTATTGGATCCAAACAAACATCTACTAAAGTTCGAGTATATGATGCAACCACACGGGCATAATGAATACATACATGCCAAGATGCTAGTCATCACTTTCCTGGGATTCTGCTTGATTGGTTCATAATGCTGAAGTTAGTATCAATATATTCATATGACCAGCCGTATGCCAAGTTCCTCTATTGATTTGCCAATTGAAGGAAGGCGAAGCTTTCTCACATCTGTTAGCATATTGTAAAACATAACGAGGGAGATCTTTTTGCGCTTTCTTTACTAGATTCAACACGAAAGTCCTAAAAATTGACAACCTTTAGATTAAGTTTCTAATCAATGTGCTCTTCTTAGGCCTTCACCATAAAGAATGTGCCAATGCTTTGGTTAAAAAGTAGCCTAGGATAATAGTAGAGCTGTTCGACCTCGTTGAGAGGTACATGACACAAGATGATATGAATAGGTTGCAATATGGCAACCCAGAGACCGACAAGAAAAAGGGAAAGAACAAAGACCATTGACAACACAAATACGGTCATTAATCATTTATCAAACATTTTCACAATTACACCATCGAAAGGAGGTTCTGTTTGCCATCCAACATGATAACCTCCTCAAAAGCTCAAACAACTGACTGAGTCAAAAGCCATAAAAAGATCTAAAAAATACTGCCAATTTCACAAGCAAAAGCGACACGACACAAAAGACTAATCCAATCTTCATGATGAGATTGAGAGACTCATTCGACAAGGCCATTTGAAAAAATTTGTCAATGAGCAAGCGATTAAGGAAGTGGGCAAAACTAACTAGACTCCCATAAATAAAGTTTGGCTAGCCTAAGGAAGAAAGACAAAGGGAAGAAATCTGTCCATAATCCACACCCACCCATCAAAGAGGTAATCAACACCATTGTTGGAGGTCTGACTAGAGAAGACTTAAAGTTATCTATGAGGCAAAATTAGAGTAGATTGAGTCCACAAAATCTTCGTTGATCAAGACAATCTACCAGCTTTCAACCATCTCCAAGACAATGTCTTTCTCCAATATCGACCTCTCCTAAATCAAAAATCAAGGGGCCGCTAGCAAATTGGATTACCCCTGGTTTTATCTATAAAAATTGCAAACTTTGAGGTTAGAAAAGTATTGGTCGACAATTAAGGGTGTAAGTTGAGCCAAGCCAGCTCACAAGCTAGCTCAACTCAATTTGGAAAAGTCCAACTTGAACTCAAGACTATTAGAGCTTAAGCTGAGCTTATTGAGCTTGAGTTTGGAATTGAGCCAAACTTGAGCTTTAAAATGGTAGCTCGAAGACTCGTGAGCCGGCTCATGAGCCCTAATATTTTTTAAAATAATATGTACATATATTAAATAATATTTAAAAAAATATTCAAAAAATATGCGCCACATGTTTAGATAATTTTCAAAATATAATTTCATTTATATATTACATATTAATAAATAATAATTTTTCAGATACTAATTTATAATTTATAATATACTAAAAATAAATAGCATGATATATTTGAAAAAAATTTAAATTATATAATAAAATTTCATTGTATAATATATTATATATGATTACCTCATGTTTTTCAAATTTAATAACACAAGTATGAAATGAAAATTCATCATTATCTTAACAAATTTATTGTTATATTTTAATGTTCAAACTTTAAAAGCCAAAATATTAATCTTGAAATTTACAAAAAAATGATTGACTTTTAAAAAAATGGATGCTCCCGTTGGATTTGCTAATAGATAAAATTTCTCATGAATTTCACATGAAATAGTAATGACTAAATTAAGTCTAATGAGCTCAAGCTCACACATTAAATGTGGAAAATACTGGATGAGCTCGAACTTAGCTCAAGCTCAATTATGGCTCGATATCTTGTGAGCTCATTGAGCTCGAGCTTAATACTTCTCAATGAGCTCAAACTTGAACCTCAAATTTAGAGATCAACGAGCTCAAACTCATGTATTTTAAAATGAGCTAAGCTTGAGCTTGAAATTTTTTATAAGCTCGACTTGAGCTTGGCTCGTTTGTAGCTCTATCGACAATGGGAACTCAACAAACATCATTTTCGTGTTGACCTTGAAAAGAATGAAAATGGGCAAGTTGAAGTTTAAGCCTGTACAAACCCTTCTTATTGGGTTTGGAGGGTCAAAAATCATCCTCAAAGGATCGATAAGTCTACCTACATTATTTGGGGAAGCTCCTAGGCACCAAACTCTTATGGTTAACTACCTAGTCATCAACGTACTATTTGCTTATAATGCCATCATTAGTCAATCAACCTTGAATGATTTTCCTACCATTATCTCAACATATCACATGAAGGTTAAATTTTTGACAACTAGTGGGATAATTGAACTCTTATGCAATGTGAAGAAAGCACAACAATGCTATATAATCTCAATTGAGGCAAGCAAATAGAAAACTCAACCTAAATTAAAACCCTTGGAGAACGGCCCTATAGCGAAAGCTGAGAAAGGACAGTCGAGTAAGAAATGAAAGCTGGAAAAAACTAGGGTCAAGCCCATCAGCAAGTTCAAGATAATCAGGCTAAAGCCAGACAATCCTAACATGACAACCACAATTAGAACAGATCTAGGCAGCAGCATAGAGTGCCTCATGGTAGATTTCTTCAGGAAAAATGTTAACATTTTTGCTTGGAAGGCTTCCAATCTCTAAGGAATCAACCCCAATGTTATGGTCCACTGCCTGAACATGGACCCCTCCTTCAAACCAATAAAATGGAAGACAAGAACCTTTAGCGTTGAACGATGCCTAATCATTAAGGAAAAGGTCAACAAGATTTTAGAGGCAAGCTATATTATAGAAATTCAATATTCATCTTGACTTTGTAGCATAATCTTTATCCCTAAAAATGAGGGCAAGCAGCAAATGTGTAATGATTTCATTAATTTGAATAAAGCTTGCTTTGAAAATCCTTACCCCTACCTCATATCTATTTACTAATAGATTCTATTACTAGTTGTGATTTACTTAGTATGATGGATGCATTTCAAGGCTTCTATCAAAATTTTATGGCACCCAAAGATAGGGATAAGACCTCTTTCATGATCCCTAATAAGGTGTATTTTTTTCTGGTCATGACATTCAGGCTTACAAATGTAGGAGCAACTTATCATAGACTAGTGAACTTTATGTTGAAGAATAGGATCGGGAAGACCATGGAAGTCTATGTCGATGATATGATCGTCAGAATAGAAAAAGCAAAAGATAACCTAATCAACCTCAACCATACATTTGCAATATTACAAGCTTTTTGTATGAAGCTTAACTTGAGCAAATGCACGTATGAAGTTAGAGAGGTAAATTTTTAGGTTACATGACCAGCTAAAAGGGGATTGAGGTAAACCCATTGAAAAATCCAATCCATTTTGGATGGTATGCCTCCTTGAAATGTTAGAGATGTTCAGCACTTAGTCGAAAGAATCATAGCGTTAGGATAGCTCATCACCCCACTAACTGATAAGAGCTTATCATTCTTCAAGATCCTTAGAAATGCTAAAAAATTAGGCTTCCAATGGAACGACGACTACGACCAGGTCCTAGTCGAGTTAAAATAATACTTTTTTGTACCACTAATGTTAGCCAAACCAAAGGTCGAACAAGTTCTATATATTTACCTAAAAATTTGATCAACAACGATTAGCTTAGTCTTGGTGTCAACTACAAAGGGCACCCATCAACCTATCTACTACAATAGTGAAGCTTTACAAGGTCTAGAGCATATTTACCTAAAAATTGAAAACTTTGCTCCTGCCCTAGTTATCGCAGTAAGAAAATTAAGGCCTTACTTTCAATCTTACTCTATTATCGTCCTAACAAATCAGCCGTTGAAATAAGTGCTATCAAAACTCGACATATAAAAAAGAGTAACAAAATAAACCATCGAGTTATTAGAGTTCAACATCATCTTTCAACCTTAAACTGCCATCAAAGCCCAGGTGTTGGTAAACTTCATCGCTAAAAGGCTAGACTTTCTCGACCAAGTTGATCAAGACTCCCTTATTTGGACCTTGCACATCAACAAGTTTGCAACTTCATCAAGAAGAGAAATTGGCATCTCTTTGCGATCCTCATAGATAAAAGAATATGACTTCGCAGTCAAACTTGACTACTCTATCAAAAATAATAAGGTAGAGCATGAGGCCCTCCTTGCTGGCATAAAGATGGTCGTAGATAGAGGGGTCAAACAATTAGAAGCCATTACTGACTCCTAACTGGTCGCAGAATAGGTCAAAGGAAATTTAAAGCCAAGCAGTCCACAATAACTAGGTATTTAGCTGAGGTAAAAAGGATACAGCAATAATTCAAAACGTTCACTCTTAGCCAAGTTCCTTGAGTAGAGAATGAGCTAGCTAATGTGTTATCAAAAATTTGCCAGCTTGACGAATAGGAACAGAGATAGAAAAATCACATTTCTGATTGCCAACAAACCTTCCATAGGTGTCCTCGATTGGAACCTAGTAGGGCACATTGAGGATATATTTCCTTCCTGGTAGGAAGAAATATAATCTTACCTAAGAGATGGAATGGCCCCTAAGGACAAAGCTTAAGCAATATAGCTCAAAGGCTAAGTAGCTAAATTTGCCCTCGATAATTATGGTCAGCTTTACAGGAGATCGATTACTAGACCACCATTGAGGTTCCTAAAATTAGAATAGTCCCACAAGGTCTTACGTGAATTCCATTATGGTATCTACAACAACCATTTGGAAGGACTATCTTTGGTCCACAAAATCATCAAACATAGGTATTTTTGGCCAATATTATTGGAGGACACAATCAACTTTGCCAAAAAATGCCCATCCTGTCAAGTCCATTCGAACATTCCCTACTGACCTGCAGCAACCATGGTGCCCATCTAAATCACATAGCCTTCGATAGTGGGGGATAAACCTAGTTAGCTCCTTTCCAAAGACCACAAGCCAGAGAAAGTTTATGATAATCAACATTGAATATTTTACAAAATAGGCTGAGGCAAAAGTAATCCCTAAGATAGTCGATGTGGCCATCAAAAGTTTTATATGGAAAAATATCTTTTGTTATTTTGATCTACCTAAAGTGTTGACATCCAATAATAGGACACAATTTCAAAGCAAAAATACTAGAAGTTGGTACAAAAGCCTGGGAATTCGTTAGCATTTCACCTCTATTAGGAACCCTTAAGCTAATGGGAAAGTGAAGGTCATGAACTGAACAATCCTTGATCATCTTAATGCTTGACTAGAAGAAACTGGAGCAAGCTAAGCAGACTGCCTCCCTAGGGTATTTTGGGCATATAGAATAACTCCTCAAATAGCTACTAGTCACAATCCATACAATTTGGTCTATGAGTTAAATACAGTTGTCTTAATAGAACTAATACAACACACTGTTCGAGTAATCCACTAAAACCTTATCAGGAACAACTCTGAAAGAGAATTTGACCTGGAAACCATCCATGAGCTGCACTAGCAAGCATATACAACAATGTAGCGCTATAAGTCAAAAATGGTGCAACATTACAACAAAGGAATCCCACCTAAAATTTCAAAATTGGTGACCTCATCTTCAAGAAGGTTAAAGTCTTGAAAAATGTAGGGAAACTCGACGTGTAATGGAATGGCCCATATTCCGTAGTTAAGGTAACAAAGCACAAAGCATATCGACTTACAAACATGGCCGAAAACGAACTCCCATGACTGTGGAGTACAATAAATTTGAAGAAATTCTATGTGTAAAGAGATTAGAAAAGCCTCTCCCCCCCTAACTAAACCAAAGTATCATTTCTGATCAATAAAAGTTGTTAATTCTTTTACAAGTACCTGCTCAAGCCCTGAAATCAAATCTTTTTAGCCCCAGCAAGTAAATAAGTTGATCCTTTATGAGCAACCACGCAATCAATCAAAACAACAATTTTAAGGTGCAAAATCAAAGATTTTTAGCCCAAGCAAGTAAATGAGTTGATTGTTTATGATCGACTACGCAATCGATCAAAATAATGGCTTCAAGCTGTGAAATTAAGGCTTTCTAACCTAAGTAACTAAACAAACTAATCATTTATCATCAACCCCAAAGTTGACCCTAAATTGTTCTCTATAACTAAATACGGCCCCAAGCTCGAATTGAATACACTTAATCAAAAACTCAACCTCTAAGTTGATCAAAACTTTAATCAAACTCCATGCGTTTTTGCTTCACTGCGACAAAAATAGTCGATAATAGATGACTATAAATATCTAGGATTAGTTCCATTATTTTTTACGACATTGATTCCTAAAATTGACAATGTTGTATGATGAAGGGACTACATTATATTATCTCTTATTCGAAATTGAATTGCTCATGGTGTTGTTTATTAACTTTTGATATTCGACAAGAGTGAACACATTGAAAAGAAAGAAAGCAAAGCATTATATAGGTCGACGAAAGAAAATTGAAACTTCATTAATTTCAAGGTACTCAATTACATTTGACCAGAGAGAGAGAGAGAGAGAGAGCAATTGTAGCCCACCAATTTCAACTCCACCATATGCCTTCAATTCGTGCACCATCATCAATAGCTTGATTGAGCTCATCGTTAAAAGAGATAGGGACAATCGCAAGACTTTTCACCCATACTCCACATAATGGGTGAGGAAAGGGGAGACACTGAATTGCAGGACTGGTCATGAGGGCCCTGCCTCATCAACATGAAAGATGCTTCTGGGTGGAGGAAAGAAATCAGCAATATTGACCTTGCCATCGTGGAAGTCGAACATAAAATCATTGCCAAAGTTAAATGCCTTGGCTACCTTAGCAAGCCTCTTTTGGTGATCAACTAGGGGCTCGACCACAGGCGCAGCGGCAACCCCTTCCTCGATAGCATTCTCATTGGGATCAGGATACATTTTGAGCTCTTTGTCCAGCATTAGGCTAAGATACACCTTGTTCTCTAGATGGATTTGATAGCCCAGGTACTCTAGCGACTGGATCACCTTGTTGAAAATAGCCCTCGCATCATTAAGAGAAAAGATGATGTTGGCATCTAGGAATGTCGAGCACAACATAAATTGTTGCACGGCCTCTCATCGCGTCAATGGCAACATCTTATACAACTTTTCTTGAGCATACTACATGGCCGCATTATACCCCTCTGTCCGACCATAGCTATAGCTATGCTGTACATCTAACCTAACCTTTAGCAGCAGCTCATCCATCTTGATCTTCTTTGACATAACGACTATAAGCTATGTATCCTTAAGGTTGACTGCTCATCCCTCTCCCGAAGCTGTGCACTCAGCTGCTCAATCCACAACTACGCAAACTCAAGCTGTATCTTCAATATCTCCAAATCCCCTTGATTATCCTAGAGTCAATTGCAATCCTCAAGAGCCAATTCTGACCTTTTATAAAAGTGATATGCCAATTGGCTAACCTGCAAGGCCAATACTTTTAGTCAACAAAAATTACACACATTCGACAAACATATGATATTCGACAGGCTACTCTCCATTTCTTCTCATTATTCTCTTAACCATGACTTAAGAGTGAGGGAGACTCGATGGGATAGCTCAACAAGCCCAACCCAATAACACTGGACTTAGACATGGATATAATGTTAGACAACCTAATTACTTGAGAGGCGCGACTTATTATGGGCCAATCATGCAGAGAATCAAATATCAATCCTAGTGGGCCTATCCAATTAGGCAAATATAAAAATTCACCTTATCAACCTACACAATCGACCACAACATTTGCCTTGTTGACCATGTTATGGTTGATTGCCATTGTAACATGTCATTCAGCACGCTGTCAGAAGAAACCCTCATACAATGAAGCCACGCCTTGTCGACTAGAGCCTATCTGCAAAAGCATCCTTCTCCACTGGGTAGGTTAAGAAGATATGGTAAAGCCTCTATCACATTGAATGCTCTGATAGGTGGCATGCCCCATATTAATAGCACATGCCACCGCCAATATCACCTATCATGCCAAGCCTACCAAAGGCGCAGCCCCAACATACCGCTTTGTCCTAGAAAACTAGGGATGGCATCACTTGGAATAGTATAGAAATAGGAGAAGACTTAAAAGTCTTAAAGTAAGGACAAAAGTCCTTCCTCCACAACAAAGGCATCATGGTTTTATCGCCCACATTGGGAAAGCTATAAATAGTTATTACTAGCCTTCAGCAAGGTATGCACATTACCACCCTAAGCTTTCACTCTGCTACTCTGTCTTCTAATCAATTCACTGATTTAAGCGTTGAAGTACATTAGCTAAGGACTCTTTGGCTAGCCTAATGTTTATTGTTGGTTGTAAAACTTGACCTCAATACTTTTTCAAGCATATCTTTCAACCTGCCACCTAATCGATTATATTGGATCTATGTCTAATACATTCAGTAAACAATTTTAACCATTATCAAGTAACAAAATGAAATTTCAACTGGGGTTTTATTTAAATCCAAGCAATCTCTTAAGCTGTATCCAACTTTCCTACTATTTATTCACATTTATATATGACCCAACAATGATTTGTTACATTATAGACTTCATTATTTCCTAAAAATAACAATTTTTAAATTGTTAGAATACAACAGAAGCAATTTAGACATAAAATTTGATTTATTAGGATCCACAAATCACATTAACAAATTTAATGAAAAAATAAAACTTGATAGATAGGAAAATAAAACAGAATTTATATGCTTCCCCTAAATTCGTCTACATCCACGAGAATTTTCTATCTTCCATTATAAGGAAATTTTACCAAGATAACCCCTAAGCTTGGCATTCCCATATGCAAGACAAAAAACCCATAATTATACAACAATTCTCATAATGACCAAAGAAACACTTACTCACACTCCATCTCTTCCTGTTGCTCCACTCAAAACTCAAACTAACAACCCTTAAGTATCACAAGTTCCACGATTGTTATCCCAATAACCAAATAAAGACCTCTATTTATAAAAACAAATTGCTTGACTACTTCACCTAAAACTAGGAAACTTAATATAAAAAGAAATCCTAATTCTACAATACAAAAGTTGAAGGGATCAAATCCTTTAAAGACTAATCCTGGTCAAACTTGGTCTCTAAAAATCAAGTTAAATTCAAACAATCTCCACTTGATGAGATTTCTTATCTCAACAATTTTTCATAACTCCACCACAAGCTTTCAAACATACCGTTGCACATGTTGAATTAGTAAGGTCTTAACACCAGTTAGCTCATCCCAATCAATACCCATATGCAACCTTGTCAACACCTCTAGTTGACTACAGAGAGAGAAATAATTAGCAAGATTTCTCTCACATCCATTTGCATCCTGGAAGCCCTTAAATGTATTGCTCCACTTCTAGTCATCCCTTGAGGTAACCAAATAGAACAAATTATCTTACTTCTCTCATTTTCTGAAGACCATCCTACCATATGTAATTTTTAGGACTCTACCTACAACTAAATATCCAAAGCCTCAAAGTCCAACTGGCTCAAGGAAATTAAATTATTTCGTATCTTTATGGTACGTGTCATACACCTAAAATATGAACTACTCCAAACAAACATTTTGATCTTCATCACTCCAATGCATATAGCTCTCTAAGTAGAATCATCAACCAAAGAAAACTTACCTGCCTTTTCCAATTGAAGTGAATTAAAATAATCCTTACTATAGTAAACATGCATTATGTTTCCAAAATCCAAAATCCAATCATTTTGAGTAGAAGTATCCATCATTTGTCACTACCAAATTGTCATCACTACCATAACATTTGCAGCACATATTGTCCTTTCTTTGGCCATTAAACTTAACCTTCAACCTCCCAATCCACCACTAAATCCTCTCCCATTACCATTCATTTTTTAGGCAAGCAAAGCAAACTCTTATTCTATCTCTTAGTTTGCCTTTTCCTATTTTCATAAGACAAAAGTGATGTTTTCACATACTCCAAGTCCAATGCTTTCCTATATAATAATATCATCACCAAATTATCAAATAAAGTTGGGAGCAAGGTAAGCAATTAAAAAGGGCTTTATCTTCTTCCTCAATCTTCATCCACAATATTATTGATAATGTTATCCGCAATATAAGATCAAATTTCCCATTATGAGTCATTCATATCAATTAGCTTTCTCTCCCTTCTGTTTAAACCTTGTTGAATTAAGAGATCCTCCACCTTTGCTTACCAAAGAGTGAAATTTCTTTTGTCATCAAAATTTTGAATTGTGAATTATTTGCCAATAGTACTGTCCATCCTAAAAAATTAAAATCTCAACTTGCAATTCCAACCAAAGCAATAATACTAGCACAGTAAAAACAACTTAGGTGCGAGATTTTACTTATTAGAAATCTCCAAATCACACCAACAATTTAATGATAATTGATAAAGTAATACCCTAGTTGATAGAAAAAATAAATTAGACACATATTTATGTGGTTCGGCAAAATTTGCCTACCTCCATGGGAGTTTTCTTTAATTTACTATGATACAATTTTACCAGTAAAAGATAATCTTTCAATTTGACATACCCAAACTCAAACTAAAATACCCTTTGTACAATACTCTTATACTACTAAAGAAATACTCACTCCATTAATTTACATTGCCTGACTTGTAACTCAACATAATTACCCTATAAGTATTACAAGCTCTATAAGTAATATCTCAATAATCAAATAAACATATCTATTTCTAAGAGTAAATTATTTAACTACTTCATCTAGAACTAGGAAACCTAATACAAAAAGGAATTTAATTCTATAATACCAAAGTTGAAGAGATTAAATTATTTAAAAACTAATCCTAGTTAAACTTAGTCTCTAAAAATTAAGTCAAATTCTAACAATCTCTACCTTAATGAGATTTCCCATCTTAGCAATTGCTAATGACTCCACCGCAAGCCAAAATACCAAATTCTATTAGCCTTCAAACATACTACTACACATATTGAATTAGTAGAGTCCCAGTACTAATTAACTCATTTTGACTAATACACATGTATGGCCTAGTCAACACCACTAGTTGACTATGAAGAGGGTGACCTTAATTCCTCCTCTCACCCAGCAAGATTCTCTCATACCCATTTGCATCTTGGAAAACCTTGAATGTGCTCTACTTCTAGTCATCCCTTAACGTCACTAGATGAAACAAATTATCATACTTTTCTTATTTCCATAGAACCCTTCTATCTTTTTTGACTAAGGACTTCACCTCTAACTGAATATCTGCAGTCCTAAGAGTCTAACTAGCCCAGGGAAATTAGATTCTTTTGTATTTTGAGGATATAAATACACCACCCAAAATACGAACCATTCCATGCAAATATTTTGATGTTTATCACTCCAATGCACAAAGCTCTCAAAGTAGAACTATCACCCAAAGACAACTTACATGTCTTTTCCAATTAGATTTGGATATGTAATGCATGTTTATTCCAAGAAGGATTACTTGACCCTTCACCTAAAACTAGGAAACCTAATACAAAAAGGAATCCTAATTCTATGCAAAAGTTGAAGCCATAGAAGACTAATCTTAGTCTAACTTGGTTTCCAAAAATAAAGTTAAATCCTAAAATAAACGTTTCATGTTTGGTCATATTTACTCAAATTCCTTCAAATTTTTCTGATTTATAATAACATTTTTTGAAATATGATATTTTAATTTACAATGAAGAATTTTGAAGTTATATCTTATAATATTAATCATTATGTTGTAATTGGCTTTATTAAAATGATTAATGTTTAAAAATAATTACACATATTACTTATTTTTACTTTTTATATTACTTTATTTTCATTTTCTAAAATTAGTGAGTACTAACTATTGTTGTTAGCCTACTACAAAATTCCCCAGTTAATTGATGTTTTGAAAACATAATCTGAGATATAATAGGAGCAGGCACCATCAAACTCGTTCTAGCATTATGGGATGCTAAGAAAGAAGGATCAAAAAATGGAAGTAGCAATTGGCCCCTGAATTCTTGTTGCTGACACTTTTAGAAGCTAACTTCAACTTTTTAAACTTAATGGTAAGTATGGCCCTGCAAGTAAAAGGGATAGCTCATGGCCCTTGAAATCTAAGCCATTAACCTGAATTTGATTGGGTGTTTAGCTTGTTAAAAATATTTTTTAAATATTAAAAACTTATGATGCTGTTATTAGAATAAATTTTGTGTGATTTAATTATAAAGTAAAAATAATCACTACAAAAAAATGTTATATTAGTGACAAAATAACAAGTGACAATATAAAAATTGTCATTAATGATATATGTTAAGTGATAATAGTTTTTATGTTGTCACTAGTAATATTTTTTAGGGAACAATAATTTTGATTTTGTCATAATATAACTCATTAGTGACAAAAATAATGTTCTAAATTTTCATCATTAATAATTAATGATACTCTTAGGGCTAGCTTGGTTCGATTTTTAAGTTATCTCATGATTATTTATCATGTGATAATTCGTGTGATTGTTTATCATTGTAGTACAGTTTGGTTGGCATGATTATTTTTAAATGGACCCACATGATTATTAGTTATTGTGTTCGATTCAATACTTAAACATCTTGATTATACCTACCAAATTACCCTTTTGTCCCTCATTTAAATATTAATATTCCTCATTTGTCTTCTTCTTTACCCACATTTGGTATATATTCCTTGTAATTTTTTCGCTCTACTACAATTTCTTTCACTTCGTAACATCTATCCCACCAGCAAAAATTAGAAATTTATGATTTCAACATGTTTGTCGTTCCAATATATGAGAAGATTTTGAGCTGAAATTTGAGTGTGACCATTTAAACACCATCATTATGTTTTAAGGCAAATTTTCATATGCTTTTTTCTTTCTTGTCTTCTATTCCCTCTTTTTGAGTTATTGAAAAAGTGAGAAGAAGAAAAAGTGAAAGACTACTCTTTTCCTTTTTCATTTTTTATTTTTTACATCATAATCTCCCTTGCCATATAACAAAATAGGAATTAAATATATTTGGAATTGCATAAAGTAATTCAATGATGGACAAAAACATTTTACAGAAACAAAACAAGACAACTACACTTAACTAATGAGTCCATTGGCTCCATCAAACTTTTCATAACTATCCTACTCTAGTACTTATCATTTTCCTCATCCTCTCCTTCAGCAGACTCTGCTCCAGCTTCATCATAGCCCTTCTCAAGAGCAGGCAAGGGATTTTAGTGAACTTACATAAGAGGCGGGTAATAACATGTTCATATGCCACATTCCTTCAGACGGAGTCTTTCTTTCTTTGATTTTCTTGTACTTTTCCATGGCATAGCTTGCTTCAAATTTGTATACATATTAGCCTAAAATTAAGCTGAGAAAATATGTGCTGCAAAATTAACCACTAAATCAGAAAACAAAAGCCCCCAAATTAAGCACAAATCATTGGCAAAATGTCAAATTGGACAAATTTTACAATCATCCCTTTTTTCAGTAGACGTAGCTAAGGCAGCAGCACCTTTTTGTTTTTTCTTACACATTTGACAAAACAACACATAAAATTGTGTAGAATTCTACCTACTCTATGATAAATTCACCTATTGCTAATTAATTCTCTCATTGAGTAACTATTTGTTAAGCAAATAATTCTCTAAATTGTGCAAATTTGCCAAAATTATTTGAATATAAGAAACTAAAATAGATAAAATAAGCATGTCAATCCAACACTAACTGCATATTGCATTATATGAGTGCCACACAAGCTTCTGTCAAATGGGAACTTAAAATTCTTTTTAAAGACCCATTGAAGGACATATTGATATACACAATAACTTATACTAGATTTAAGAAAATCAAACTAGGACTGGGACTAGGACTCACTAATGATCAGTTTTCTGTGCATTTTTTTCAGTAAGATATCAGAACTAAGACTAGGACATATCAGAACTATTGCCAATTAGATTCCATATCAACTTCCTCCGCCTTGTGCACATCTGTCGAAAACTAGTAACAACGACAAAAAAAAAATAGAAAGAACATATCATCCCAATAGAAAAGCAAAAATAAAAATAATGAAACAATAGAAAATGCAAATTAGATAACATATATATTTTCATAACCATCAATTAAGAAATTCATTCACTCATCCATGTCACAATTCAAGGAAAATACTACGCCTAAATGTGAGATACTAACAAAATAGAAAAATGCTTATCAAGGCCTTATCATAGTATCCCCAATACCATTATTTGCACAATCCTTTTTCTCGCCTCTAAAGGCATGGACCTGAAGCATTCTAATTCATCTTTATTTTTAACAAGACGTAGAGCCACAGAGATTTGTTGGTCCATAGTAAGCCCCAATACTGCTACGACAGCATCAAACAAAACATCTCGACTACCTTGAGAGCTAATAGAGGATTCGATTGATGGCCTAAGCTTCTCAAAAAAGAAATCAAATTTCTATTCTTGTTTATCAAACTAAGAAGTCATAATCTCTTCTATTCCACCATCAAAATGCTCGACTAATTTTCTTTTCTTAGAATTTCTTTTCTTAGATGATGATCCACTATCATCAATTTGAATTTTTGAATCCACTTCTATATCAAATTCAAATGACTCTGGAGTAGGTACGTAGGAATCTTGAGCATTAAATATATGTGTTGTTTCAGTTTGGAAGACATCTTGTTCCTCGTCTCCTATAGTTGCAGCTTCTTCACCATTAGCCTTGTCTTTACCAAATATTTCCATCCATTGTCTGTAATAGGGCCATTGTCTGTAATAGGGCTATGCCTTGTCACACATATTATTTGTTGAAGGATCACTCTGCCACATAAATAATAATGTCAAATTAATGAAATAAATAATTATAACCATTAAATTTCATATCAATCAAGTAAGATATTATAAATTACCTTTAATTTTATTGCCAAACATCGTCATCTACTTTAATTTGAAATGTCGTAGCATCTCATCCAAAACTACTAATATTCAACATTTTATTTCCAACTATAGTAGTACTTCTTCCATACATGCACCTTAGAACTAATATGTTGTTGTGCTCAAATCTTAGCAACTAGATGGCATCAATGACCTTTTTCTCCAAAATATTCAGAAAACCACATTTGAAAGATCTATCTGCCTTCCAACCGACTAGGACTATGTCCCTCAATCTTGAGAGCAATACCTATTCCTCTAGCAGAGTCCATGTTCTACATGTCTTAGATGTTGCAACTTTATCCATACCCTTTGGATCTACACAACCATCTCCTATAGAAAAAGGACCACATATATCACATGAAAAAATAAGACACTATTTACATCAAACCTACTCAAGTATCAAGAAAGTAAAATGCAATGCAACTAAACAATTTTAAGTCATTTATTTAACATAAAAAATCAAGCAATAATCATTCACAAGGTACATGTAAAGAAATATCTGCTATTAATCAATTTTCTACTCTATTCTTGTCTTAAATTCATCCAATCATTGTACATGATGATTGCTAGATTACCTCTCCAACTAGTCCAAGAATTAGGTGGCTCAATAGTTCTTATGTAATCAATCGTGCCATCATCTTCAGCAATTATGTTCTCAGGGATTTTTGACTCAATTGGATCAGATGGCATGGACATTCGTATATAGTTGTGGAGAAAGACACATGCCATTATGATGCAATTTTGGATGGTGATTAGGTAAAAGGTAGGACTGCGAAGCACTACCTACCTCTGTTTAAGGAGGCCAATTGCATGTTCAATGATGTTACGTGCCTTTGAGGGCTTCTTATTAAAGTACTATATAGGATTTTGGGGTGCCCCAGGTCCAGATGTCCACTCCTTCAAATGATACCTCACTCCTCGATATGGTGCAAGAAAACCATCTCCATTAGTATAACTGTCGTCAACTAAGTAGTAACATCTTGCAAGTTTTTAAGAATCCAAAAGTTAACATGAAAGACATACATTAAATATAGCAAAATAAACAACAATTATTTGCATGATAAAAATGTATCAAACTAGTAGGAACTTGTAGAACATTTGCACTTTTTACAACATCTCGAACTCGAAGCACACAACTATCCACAGTAGAACCTTCCCATCCAGTTAGTATATAAACAAAGTTCATGTTCTGATCACACACTACAAGTACATTTACCGAAACCACACCTTTTCTTGATCTATATCTCCCCTGATCAGCCTCCCCATACCTCACTTCAATATAAATATCATCAAACGCACCCAAACATCCTTGCTCATGAACGATGAATTTGCCAAATGTTATGAAGAATAGAATGAAACTTGACTATACAAGATAAAAATAGATATATAAGTTCACTTGACTAAAGAATCCTTTACCTGAAAGCATTTCCAACGTGAGTTTGAACAATCTTCCCTAACAGGACATGGATAAGCAAGAAACAATGGGCCCAACTTTAAAATAGCATTAAGAACACTGTTAAAGCATTTACTAATAATGTACCCTAACCTCTTAAAATCTCCCTAGACAATGTGATTTTTCATATGGTGCGATAGCATGGAAAGAAATATGGCAAATTTCCTGAACACTTATATGTCTACTTGGAAGTAGTTGGCCTAAATTTTCTAACAAGTAACACAATCATGCAAAATTCATCCTAAAATTTATCATACAAGTCTCATTAGAAATTTCAATTTTTCTCTCGTAAATGCTCAATCTGTCTTGGGACCTTGGATGTCATGCTATAATGAATAACCCTTGTACGCCATCTATTACCTACATGGTTCATGTAGGCACGGTACAAGTTGTATGCAAATTAAGTTGATTTCACATAAATATGATGGAGCATCATCACAAAAAAAATGTAACAACAAGTCCGATTATCCATTATGGATATATGTTTGTCATAAAATATAATAGAGTGTCATTATTTAAATTATTTTGTTTAGAAAACATAAAAATCATGCATTAAATAAGTACAATCTTACTTGTAGCTTATTAACCACAGTATATTGAAACAAATAAATTATGTTTGTTTGCCATCATCATCAATTATAAAGCCTTGGCAAGCAAACACATAAACCACTACAGTCCAAAGAATCAAAGAAAATTGAAAATCCTATTAGGTGCAACTAAATATCTTACTTCTCATTGTTCAATAAACTCATATCAATAATTTGAATTTTGATTTCAAATGAAAGGCATTCTACTTTCTTTACAAAGCTTTTATTGCTTTCTTCCACCTTCTTCTACTCTAAGCAAGGATAAGAACTTGTCACCAAACAATCCATATTTCCCTTGAACTCCAGACAGAAAAAATCTCACAAACTACCAGGCAAGATAAATATAAGTCCCCCAACCTACCACACACCTGCACAGAGTAGGGCACCATTTGGCCAACAAGAATTAATCTGTTCAAAACTAAAATTAATGACAAAAAGAACTCACATAACAGAAACATCCACAAAATAGATGCAAAAAGAAAGTGAATTATTGACTAAAAAATAGAAACATAACATAAACAAATAGAGTACAATCCTATTCATACGCATAATAGATTTGAGAATGAAAAACCAAAAAAAAAATCATATAGAGTTTACCGATTATGTTTTCACAGTTGAACTTGTAAAAATCTATGAACAGGAAAACCAAGAAATTTTATTAGACTTTCGGTCGAAATGAAGGCTAAGGTATCTTGTTCGAGATTTACAAAAACACATTCACTAAAAACTAAGATACCTAAAGGCTGAGGTGTCCTGTATGAGATTTACAGAAACACATTCACAAAAAACTGAGATACCTCTTGTAGCTTGCAGAAGAAATTGCTTGGAGCCCTAGGTTGATAAACGCCGATTTTGGGAATTGGGGAATGCAAGAGTAGAAGATAGATTTTTATTTAAATAATAAAAATGGGTATTATGATAAATTGGTTTCAAACTTTAAGGATAAATAGATAATTTCAGCACAAGAAGCAAACCTATAGGTAAATAAACCTAGAGGGAGTGATAGATTAATTTATCATGAAAAATATACATATAAGCTCGAGTGTTTGATATTAATACGGATTTGAGTATTTATTATCATTCAAAACAAATGAATGATAGGGTGGAATAAAAACAATCTATCCCACCTTATCATGCGAACCAAACTAGCTCTTATGATAACAACTTAATGACAATAAAAATTGTTACTGCAATTTGTGATAAAATTTTTATTATCACTAAGTTAAGACTATAGAAATGTCACTGATTATTAACAACGACGACTTAAACATCATTATTGTCACTATTTAGTTTGTCAAAATCATTAAGTTAACAAAATAAAATTTTTTGTTGCCAAATATATATAATTAGTGACAACTTTTGTATTGCTACATATTATTTTGTCACTAACTTTTTTTCTGTTTTTTTAGTGAATCGTAAAAAGGGTAATTGTAACATCTCAAGAGTCAAGCCTTGGGGGAGATCTTTATAATTTGAATAAACCTTACCGGAGTCCTGATAATTTGTATAAATCTCATAGAAAAACTTATGTGGTTTTTAATAAAGAATAAAATAATTAATTCATATTAGGATCTTTTAGTGGCTATTGGTATTCAAGAAGGGTAAAAGTAATTTTAAAAACGTAAGATATCTATTCTTTTTTTGAATCTCAAATGAGGTTTCTGAAATTAGTCCAGAATTTTGTTTTCTCGAATACCATTGCCTCTTTTGCGGATATTCGATAGAGAAATGACAAAAATTTGATTCAGTTGTATAGAGTGCAAAAATGTGATATTTGACATTCAAAATTCGAGCATTAAACAGCCTACTGTCTAATGACATGAGTTTTCTTTATTGTATAGGAATTAGAAGTTTAAATCTGAATGGACTCTTTTTGTGCATAAAAATATATAATTAATATTTCAAATTACTCTAACTATTTGTAATGTTCTCTGAAAAAATATATTAATGTAATAATAATTTGGTATGAGACGTGAGTTTCCTTTATTATATAGGAATTAGAAGTTTGGACCTGAATGAACTCTTTTTATGTATAAAAATATACAATTAATATTTTAAATTACTCTTACTATTTGTAATGTTCTCTGAAAAAATATCTTAATGTAATAATAATTTGGTATGATAGGGTGAATGGGTGAGGCATTCTTTATGTTATAATGTGTTTTATACAAACAGTGTACTTTATTGGGTCTAAACTGTTTATCATTACTATTATTACATTCAATGGACTTTTGAATGGGCACATTGTTCTTTATCTCATTTTCTTTTTCCTATTTTTCCAAATCACATCATTTCATGATTTATGTATTTTTTTTTCCCACTTATCATAAGCTCGCATGTGTATAGAATAGTTGAAAGAATCATTTCATCCAAAAATATTAAGACATCATTACAATCTTATCCATTAAAAATTTAATTACATGAATTCAATTTTTGTAATAGGATAATAGGGTCTTGTCGAATGGATAAATTCAAAATTTGCAAAACATTTTTAAAATTTGGAGGCTGAATTGTGTGGATAAAGTGAGGATATTTGATTTGCAAAACGGGAAAAAAGAAAACGAAAAACAAAACAAATAAAAGAAAAAGAAAAAAAGGTTGGGGAGGGGGGGGGGAGAGAGAGAGAGGGGGTGGAACTGGTGTCGACCGGAGAGGCATCAGGTGCGGAATCCAATAAAACTGGACTTACGGGCGTGATCAAAAAAGGAACAAACTTTATGCCGTTGCCGAGTATGGAACCCTGGGTCGCCCTCATGACAGGGGGAATACTCACCACTGTACTACAACAAGTTTGTTAATGTTTTCCTTAATTCCGTCCAAACTAAGTGCGTAAAGCTTCTTTCAATTTACAGTGTCAACATTCATTTCACTGAGGTAGAAGCAGAAGCCAAATTAATGCTTTTGTATGAACTATAGTTAAAATTACACTATTAGGCGAGGAACAAATTCATAGAAAAGTGTTGCTCCTTAACGTTGAAAACGCGCACACACCACATGCCTAAAGAGTTTATTTGCAATCAAAAAATTTTCAACACTCTCAAAACATCCGCTTGGTTTGAGGCGTTAATATCGTTCTTACAAGGTCAGCATTAATCTGTCTTTTCTCAAAATTTTCTAATCCCACCTACATTAAATACATAGATCCCAGTACCCTGTTTTGAAAGCACAAGCCAGATATCCTCTCCATGTCATTAATTTCTTGGTCATTTGCCTACAAATTCTGACCAGATACAGAATTTTCCAGTTTAGAATTCTTATTATAATATTGAAGAGCAAAATTTGTACAGATAGAGTCCAACTTAAAGCCTAATCTCCGTTTCATTCTTATTACTCAGGAATCAATCCTCAAAACCAGCCATGGCCAAACCCATCCTCCAGACCAAACCACCGACCTTTTCTAGAGATAGAACCTTATGCTTTGCAGCCGCGGTGGCAATTCTAATATTTTGTGCTCTATTGACCTTCAGTGATCCCTGGCCCCGCTTTTCAACCTTGTTGCTTAAGCCCAACAGCAATGACTGCCCCCAAGGTGGCCAGGCCTTCAACATGAGCCGAGAGCCTTTAGATAGAACATTTTACGATGACCCCAGAATTCATTACACCATAGATAAACCCATGACTAATTGGGATGAGAAGAGAAGGGAGTGGTTAAAGCATCATCCCACGTTCACGTCGGGGGCAAGGAATCGTTTACTTGTTGTCACGGGGTCTCAGCCTTCGCCATGTCAAAATCCTTCCGGTGATCATTTGCTGCTTAGGTTTTTCAAGAATAAGGTTGATTATTGTAGAATTCATGGCTGTGAAATCTTCTACAACAATGCGTTTTTGGACCCCAAAATGCACTCCTTTTGGGCCAAGATACCAATTATAAAGGCCGCTATGTTGGCCCACCCTGAAACGGAGTGGATCTTTTGGGTCGATTCGGATGCTGTCTTTACGGACATGGAGTTCAAGATTCCACTGGCGAGGTACAAAGATCACAACTTCGTGGTTCACGGCTGGCCCAATTTGATTTATGAGAAAAAGAGCTGGGTTGCTGTTAACGCGGGCATTTTTCTGATACGGAACTGCCAATGGTCTATGGATTTCTTGGATGTTTGGGCCAATATGGGCCCAAAAAGCCCGGATTACCCCAAATGGAGCAGAATCTTGAGATCAACCCTCAAGGACAAAATGTTCGCAGAATCCGATGATCAATCAGCCCTCGTTTATTTGCTTCTGAAAGAAAAAAGGAAATGGGGCGACATGATTTACGTGGAAAACGAGTACTCGTTGCATGGCTATTGGCTGGACATCGTCAAGAAATTTGATGACATCGCAAAGAAGTACGTGGAGATAGAAAAAGGGGTACAGAGGCTGAGGCGGCGGCACGCGGAGGCGGTGAGCGAGAGCTACGCGGCGGAGCGGGAGCGTTACTTGGCGGAGGGCGGGCAGAGGCAGGGTGGATGGCGGCGGCCGTTCGTGACCCACTTCACGGGCTGTCAGCCGTGCAGCGGGGATCACAACCCGGCGTACAAGGGGGATTCTTGCTGGGTGGGGATGGAAAGGGCCCTAAACTTTGCGGATAATCAGGTGCTTCGCAGTTACGGGTTCGTGCACCCGGACATAGGAAATGGCTCCTACGTCAAGACTTTGCCGTTTGATTATCCATTATCCAGGAGATGAATCTGGTGAATTCATTTGAGATGGGGATCTTTATTATCAGTCACTATTTACTTGATAATACTGTATCTTAGTGGAATTAATATTTTCACATTTTTGAGTCTTTTTTTCTTGAGGGGGGGCGGGCATTTTCTCAATTGTCCAATTTAGTGGTCGGACCCAAAGGGTAGGCGCAAACTTTATGTAGTGAACGGAGAATGGGAAAAGGTAAATTTGATGGTGGGTAGAAGAAATGGAATGGGCATGAATCATGCTTTTGCTTTTGCTTGGCGTTCCCCTTGATTGGTGGCCACTCTTGCCTTTTTCAGGTCTCCTGTATCTCCATTCTGTAGAGTGGATTGATAACACATATATTGACCGAACGTTGGCCTGCAGATTCTCACTTGGACAAGAACTTCGAACATATGAAATTAAAAAAGGAAATAATATTCAGATTAGATTCCTCTATTTCAATTTTTGTGCTTTCTCTTATTCTATTTTATGAATATATAAAATATGGATTAAATATCTTAATAAAAATAATTAATTAAAAACTATACACACTTAATATATATATATATACACATATACACATTAGATTAGAATAAAAGATAGAACAAAATAAAAAGAGGATTCAAATTAAAGAATATTGTGGTGTTCATATTTTGTGTTTTTTCTTTTATTTCCTTACCATCCACAATAAGTGAACAAGATCAAAGACTTGTCAAAAAGTGCCGTCTACTGTAAATTTTGTAATGTGAAAAAACACCAATCTTATAGTACATGTGCACTATTGTATTTGATGCTTAATAAATTTTTCGCTGCCATAATTTTATTTTTGAGGAGAGGTTCTTCTTTAATTAGAGACAATCTCTGTGAAATCAAACCAATGATTAAATTGATGGCTTTATTGATTGCTAATTTAATCGGTTCAACTTATTTAACTACTGGTTCAATCGATGTAACGTTATAATTATATTTATTGTTACATAAATATATCAAAAAATATCAAAAAATGTAATATATATATATAAGAAAAAAAATAAAAATTGCCTAGTATTTTTATTAAACTTTCTACAAACTCTATTTCATAATAATATTCATATATCAATTTAAAATATCAAATCATGAAGTAAGTTTTTTTAAAAATACTTTTATAAAATCTATTACAACTTAGAAGAATAAAAAATATCAACTCAAAAAACATAAAAGTTTCAAAACATAAATTAAGACCAATACTGTGATAGGTAACAAAGTCACGACATAGAAATCTTTAATTATCTTGAAAATTAGTTCTTAAATTTAGTTTTGGAATTTAATGTTTGGGGAAAATTTGACTTAGAAAATGAAAAGGGAAAAAAAGTAAAGAAGTTTGAACTTAGAAGAAAAATTAAATAAAGAAGTTAGACCTCTTTAATCTTAATTTTTATTTAAAAAAATATTAACTGGTTTAAAATAAAAATCAATTCACCAGTTCAACTAAATTTTTATCGTGTTGCACCAATTTAAACTAAATTTTTAACTAATTAATTTTAATTGTGAAATTGGATTGAAACTTTTGTCGATTTTCAATTGAACCGGTGGAACTAACCGCCCGATCCAATTTCTTAAACATTGATCAGAGAAGAGGCGCATAAAAGAGGAGTTAAAGGCGCAGCGGTTCCCCACTTTCTTGTGTTTCTGAAGGGTAGGAACGGTGGCGCCATTATAAGGGGTAATGGGAGATTATATGGGATAATAGTAATACAATATGTTCTGAATGATCAATGACACAATAACTTTCTTAATTATTTTGTCTTGATTTAACTTTAAATAATTAAGTAAATTATTCTTTATATATTATATTTTTACTCTGTGTAGCTTGTACTTTTATCGTCAAGCAACTAATTGAGAAAAAGAAATCACAAACTAAAGTCAGAATATTAGTAATCCATCAATTTGTATATTATTATTATTATTATTTATTTTAAAATATTTACGTTAAAATGATTAAATAAAAATTATGCGCTGGAAAATGAATATCTTACAATGAAGACAAAGTCCTCATTTTAAATATATCATTGTTAATTTAATTTATTATTTCTAAAGAAAATTATTGTTTACTAAATTTGAAAACATTATATTAGCAACGAATTTGAATTATCTTTACATTACAGTTTAATTTGACATTTGGGGCATACGTTTTATTGCAAGTATCATTTGCTTTAGTACACTACTTTTGAGTATTGTATTTAAATTAAAGGATAAAAGTATACTTTTTGATTTACGATATACGAGCCGCACTTCCGTTCTTTTAGAATTGGATATCCGCACATTCCGAAGGGCCTGCAGAAGAATCGTAATCAATCAATCAATCAATCATATGAGTTATTTCTTTTTATCCTATTTTTTTCTTTTCTTTTACTCTAAAATTAAGTCCTCTTTTCTTGATAAATTGTAGATTTAGTGTTTTAATTGCTATAAATAATTAAATAATGATAATCAGATAACCTTAAATTCATTCTATCATATGATATTTCAAATTTAAATTTGAAATAATTCAATTAATATCAAATAATATATTTGTCACAATGCAATGGCATGGTAAAGGTATTTCAAGATTAATGGATATTTTAATTCAATTCTTAATTAAAAAAAAAACTAAAATGGAGTGTTTTTATCATTTAACAAAATGTAAATATCATTTCCTAGTTTTTGAATACCTTCTTCAGCTCTGTGAAATATAAAAAAGATATTCACTATCAATTTGCTAATCATCATTTTGAATAAAATAATAAAGACCAAATATAAATGGATATTTAAATAATTAATTAGAAAAATAAACAAAAACACTACTTTAAATGAAAAAATATTTTTATTCTAGTCCACATTTTCCGGGTAATATATGAATAGATAAATAGAGGGAGCATTAGTTATTGAAGTATAAAGCAATATTGTATCACTAGTTAATATTTTCAATTTTTTAGTTAAAAATCAAAATAAAATAACTGGCAACTCCCTTTTCTTTTATTTCAACATTCAACTTTTTTCCAACTCCAATATTCGCAGTTGTGCAATGATATTTAGATGTCTGCAATAAAAAACAGACTAAAAAAAGAAAGAAAGAGAAGAAAAGAAAAGAAGAAAGCCTTAAAGCGCTGGCCAAAACTTTAGGTTTGGCACCACATCAAAGTTTATTTTGACAGTTTAGCGAAGAACATGGAATTGCTGGGACAATGTGAGATGACTAAGTCTAAATGATATAAATCCTTATCAAGAGCCCATGTGTAGAGACCTCACTGGTTTGGCATGCCCCTTAATTGCAGGCAACTTCAGACTTTTTTCCGCTTTCTCTTTGCATAGAGTGGATTAAATCCCCGCCAATTAGGGCAGTGGAGAGGGGACAGGGATGGATTTGTGTGAAAAGTGGCAGCAGATTTGATATGAATGATACTATAAGAAATTAAATATGTAAATGGTCATTCTTTGTATTTTTATTCCCCATCTTGAATTACTTTCCGCAAAGAGGCAAGATCAAGACTTATTAGTTTCAAGTTAGCTTTCCTTTTCTTTTTTTTTTCTTTTTACAATTGTTACTATTTTGGTTTGATGTATTGTTATAAAGGAAGACAACCTAGCCACATAGTCTCACTATTATTATTTTCCTTTTTTTTAAGCATATTTGTACTCACAATTAATTAAGAAATAATATTTATGACAAATTTTAAACTCAATTTACTATGTGACTTGAACCGTAATCAGTTTAAGAAACTCAAACTTACAATCAATTTAAAGAACTCAAACGATCTAACAACCAATATATTTGTTGATGTCTTGGCATTATAGTCACATTACTAGAATGCGCTTCATTATAATTAGTTGCAATACAAAAAGGTTGGGGGAGAATATTATGCACTAACAAGGGAAGAATTTTGGTTATTTTAGGAGCAGTTGGCCACCACTGCTTTCAAAAAAGGGGAACACTATTATTGAGTCAAAAAATGTGATTAATCGTAGGCCAATAATGTCTCGAAACAACACATCTACAGTCAAATCGTTATTGGCCAAAAAGCATCCATGGCAGGTACATGAAGTTTGTGTATGCATATCCATCAATCATGTTACGTTAGTATAACATCGCTAAAGACCAAAAATTTCAATATTGTTTAATTTCAACTTTTTAACATGCACTATCAATTAAAGCAGAAAAGGTTGAAAAGCAGAAGGAGCAAACAGCACTAAAGAGCAGTGAATCATTTGCAAGTCACCACATCAAAAGATCAATTCAACTATATGTATAGGCTATCTTGGAGGTCTTTTCTAATTGATGAATTTAATTTCAAATCCATGTTGCTGCATGCCCATCGCCCACCGACGCATGTAAGCTAGCTAATAAATATAACATGGGTTCATTGAAGCATATATGGTGCCCTAATAAAGATAGAATGGCTCCGTGACCTGTCACAATTCAAATCTCAACAGGTGACTTCAATGGTCAAAATTGAATTGCTGCTGATTTGCGGGAGTGATCAATTTAAGCTGTCTCATCATAACTTATAATTTTACCGTTGAATTGTATATATGAATCAGTTATAATGATGAGATATGCAATGGCGAGAAATCCTTGGTATCATGTATGTTTCAGTGGTAACAGAGCCATGAGATGGACTTGTATTCCAATTTGGTAGACGTTCACTAATTGTTAAAAGTCTTCAGATTGATGTGTACATTCCACAATTTATTCTTGCAAACTATTCACTATTCAAATTATGGCACTTTCTCCAAACTTCAGATTTTACCAAATGGTACTACTTTTTTCCAATGGTGGAACGATTCTGTAATAATTAAAGAGGCTAATTCAAGTCATATGAATGTATTTGTAATGAAGAGACTAGTTTAGGTCATATGAAGAATGTATTTGTGTATGTTTTGGTTCAATCAATAATGGTGATGTTATACAAAATTGGATTTAAACATTTTTTTGAAGATTATGGAGTTATGAGTTTCTACTTCGACAATGCGCTTAGAAGAGATTGCTAGAGTTACTTCAAATATTATTTGATGCCTTTTTAGTTATGGTTGTTGGTATTTACATTAGCCAACTTCTTAATGAATTAAGTCCATAGACTCAACGGCCCATTTTAGTCTCATTGGCCCATCCCAATAAGTCATATTTGTCTTTCACCATAATTTTATATAAATTTCTAAAATATAAATAGAGCATATCAAATAAATTAAAAGAACGAAAATCCATTTAGAAAGCAATATGGGTCAATTAATTAAGGAGTGGCAGTTTGGAAAAATAATTCAAGTTGACGGATGGAAGTACGTTCAAGTTGTAATTAATGCGCAAGAATATCAATGTTGGCATTCTTTTAATATATGAACGCACATGTGATCTTCGTTATAATTCTCTATTTATGCCCGCAATCTTCAAATCAACATTCCCGGTCTACGATATGTATTTTTATAACCACAGACTGGCATCCATTTGGCCACATAGTTATGGCATAAAACGTGGCTGGAGCCAGGAGATCACCATTTCATAGGAGAACCCAATAAAATTAAGGCCCATAAACTGGAGAAACGAATTCTTATAGCTACAAACTTACATACTTTGTAGGCTCACAGAAAATTACGTACTACTTATATCGCATGTAATTTGCTTATCCAACACCACCCAACAACCTCCCCCACCCCCACAAAAAAAAAAAGCAGGAAAAAAAATTACTACCTCTTTGATCGTGAACTCCTAATCTCAAGCAGGATAATCGAAGGGCAAGGGATTCACCGTGGAGGGATCCAGTAGATCAGGGTGCATGAACCCATAATTCCTCAGCACCTGATTATCAGCAAACATCAGAGCCTTCTGCATTGCATCAAAACAAGTCTGCCCGGAATACATCTGGTTGTGGTCCCCACTACATGGCTGGCACCCAGTGAAATGCGTTATGAACGGTCTCCGCCAGCTCCCCCTCCCAAACCCAGCATCCTTAAGATAATCCTCCCACACCCTAGCGTAGCTCTCACTCACTTTCTCTGCGTGCCGCCTCCTCAAACCGGGCACCTCCTTCTCAATTTGCATGTATCTCTCGGTGATATTATCAAATGTACCCACAATTTCCATCCAATACCCCTCAAAATAGTATCCACCTTCCACGTAGATTTTATTACCCCATTTTTCTTTTTCTTTTAAAATCAAATAAATCAAACCAGACTGATCATCTGATTCCGGGAAAATCTTATCCTTAAACGTGGTGCTCAAAATTTCACCCCATTTATCATAGCCGGGTGCCTGTGGGCCCATGCTGGCCCACACATCCATAAAATCCATGGCCCACTGACAGTTACGGATCAGAAACACACCAGCATTGATGCTGGTCCAGCTCTTCCTCTCGTAGATCAAATTTGGCCAGCCGTGGATCACCAAATTATGGTCCTTGTACCGCTCCAGTGGCAGCTTGAAGTCCATGTCCGTGAACGCAGCATCGGAATCAACCCACCAGACCCACTCCGCCTCCGGATGGGCCAGCATCGCTGCCTTGACGGTGGGGGTTTTGGCCCAAAAAGAAAACATTTTGGGCTGAAGCAAGACGTTGTTGTAGAAAATGTCGATGCCGTGGCGCCTGCAGTAGTCCACCTTGTTCTTGAACAGTTTCAGCAGTAGATAATCGCCAATGGGATTCTTACACGGCGTGGCTTGTGAACCCGTCACCATTAAAATCCGATTTTCTACCCCGGCCAAGAAAGACGGATGCTGCTTCAGCCACTCTCTTCTCTTCTCGTCCCAGTTCTTCACGGGCGGCTCATCAATGATGTAGCTCAGTTTCGGGTCGTCGTAAAAATTCTGGTCCGGTGTGTCATGGCCAAGGTTAGGACCCGATCCATCAGTGCAGCTCATCGATGGAGTGGTCGCCGATGCGGCAGTGTTGTCGGGATCCTGTCGTAGTCTGGACGTCCTGTCGGAAAAGGGCGAGGTGGAGAAACTGGGAGCAGGAATGTAGCTGGGGCTGAAGAAAGACCAGAGGGCCCAGACCAGCAAGAAAGCCACCAAAGTTCCGCCGACGAAAAGAAACCCGCTGGAGAGAAACGACGTCGCTTTGCTCCGAGCATTGTACTTAGCCATTGGGAAATTCTGGAACTGGGATGGCTCCGAGGACACCATTATAAATGAAGGAAACCCCACCAATTAATTCTCACGTCCTCACGGTGAATTTCGTCGGCTAGTGAAACTGTATAGCCATCTGAATTTTTGGAGTTAATGCGTCATCAGCCAAACTCCAGCCGAAGATTTGAGGGCAGCTTGAGAAAAAGAGAACACTTCCAAAACAGCTTATTGCTTTTCAGCTCAAAGAGATTCGAAAAAGATAGAGATGAGTGACGAAAAGAATTTTGGAATAAATACACATAAGGAGGTTTTGTTCAATTCATCAACCACCGGTGATTGGTGGTGGTTGAGTCGACTGTGGTTTAATGGTGGTAGCCTGGTAGGGAGAGAAAAGGTATTGATGAAATACGAACTATTGGGACCGGGATTTTGGGTTTGTGGCGAAGGGACTAACGGACACGTTAGGCTGCAGCACCGACAGCGTTCGTGATTTTGCCTGCTTTAGCCGTAGGGAAAGAGAGCACAGTCATTTGCTCCTCGTTTGTGTAATAATTGTCGGTTTCATTTTACTGCTATTTTCTTGCCTTTTTCTATTATTTACAAATAACTGGTTGGTAAAATGAAATAAACATTGTGATCAGGTCTCATTTCATGTATATATTTTAGAAAAAAAAAATGGATTTATCCTATCATGGCTGCAACCCTTTTTTTAATCTTTATTCCATCACTGTTTACATTTAACTTGAGTTTGAGACTACATTTCCATAATCACTTTTAAAACGATTAGATAAATTTTTCTAAACGTAGCTTAAATATATAGTATACTTTATGAAAATTTTAATTGTCAGTTTAATTCAATGATCTTATCTAGTTTAAATGGAAAAAAAAAAAAACCATAAAATCATATCTTATTTAGTTCGTGATATGATTTCAATGATTTATATAGTAAAATGTGAGATGAAAATGAGATTTCATCATCAAAATTACAGGTTTAGAACAAATACAACTGATTAAGTAGAGTTATCAACCCATGAAGAAATAGGAAGCATTAGGGGAATTGGTCCTTCCCCAAAGGCCACAAACCACCACGCATCGAGCAGAGCTGCTGTATTAGCATTGCTTATGTTGAAAATGGCCGTTATGACTCTGGGGGCCCAACTAATATATATTGATGAGTCTAAATAATTTCTTGTGAGCCTACATGGTTATTATATTTTTATTAATTTGGTAAATTATTCAATTTAACTGATATAAGGTGTCTGATTAATATCTATTCAAAAGATCTTATAAAATATTTTAAAATTTATAAAATATTAAATTTTATTTTAAATCTAAATTCCAAAAGTATTTGGATAGAATAAGATTTTTCAAATTTATAAGAGTTAGTAATGTAAATTTTTATAGTTAAGAAGCTTAAATTAAAGAACTCTCTAAAATTCTAAAAATAAATTAAAAACTCCTTATCTATTTATTTTTTTAAACAATTTATAAGATCATAATATATTATCTTTACAATTTATAAATTGATTTTTTTAAAATTTTATTATTACATTATAACGTCTTACAAACTTTTAATTAGTATTTTATAAAATACTTTGATAAGTTTATTAGTTATGGAAAAAAAAATCTCTATGATTTATCCTGCAAGATATGGGTTCTGAGTTTTAGCCCAACGAAATCTGATTTAATTTGGAATTTTGTGCTTGTCAAAGTAGACAAAGAGTAGTGCACTTCACTTTGATAAAATTTGTTAATTCCGTCTGGTTGAGTGAGAAGAATGCTTGACGTTTAGTCAAGCCCACCTCGAACCTGCACAGTAAGTTGGCAACTTGGCAATTGGCATTACAGATAAGTTATTCTCCCCAATAATTTTGTTTGTTTTTATGTAATTAGTTTAAGTCAATAATTAATATGTTAACCCCATCCAACTAACTGAAGGGGCGGGTGAACACATAGAGAAAGGAAATGGAAAATGACACACACACACACACATATAGATGCTGATGCTGTCTGTTCGGGCAGATTTTTTCTTTCTTTCTTTCTTTCTTTCTTTCTTTCCTTCTTTTTTAAAATATATATAACGTTATCATGTTGAGCTGGTTTTTTAAATAAATTGTTGTTTTGTAAGTGTTACAGTTTTGTCCGACGAAGATGAGACAAAGATATGTCTCTAAATGCCAATCATTAACAGCAACACATTGTCATGCACTTGTAATTTGTGTCCACAGTAAAATAATAATTTTCAGACTGCTCAGGAGAAACAGGACACGTTCCAGCAGTGTCAATTTATGCAGGTTGAGTGGATTTGAATTAAATTAAAATAAGAATATAACATAAAAATATTAAATTTAAATTCAATTCAATTCGATATTAAACTTAAAAAGTTCAATCCTAACCTGACTTATAAAATTTCGTATCAAGTTTGGGTTGACCTGATTTTTAGTCAGGTCACCCAACAACTTGATAAACCCGACCCAACCCAACCTAATTTATTTATTTTATTTTTTATGTTTATAAATTTCAAAATTATAATTGAATCCAAATTTGATTTATAATAAAATCTAAAATTTGGCATAATAATTAAAGGAATGCAAAGCAGATTGCAGTAGTGCGATGGGAGCGTACGGTGACAGAGGAGGTTAGGGTTTTTCTATTTTTTTGGAGCAGAAGGTGAGGAGTGTTATATTTGGTAATTACTTGTCGTACGGCGACGAAGGATTTCTCTGTTTTTTTGGAGTAGGAGGTGTGAGGGTTGTGTTTGATAATTTGGTCAATCGTCTTTGAATTTAAAGAATAAAAGTATTATTACTTATTTGTTAATAATGTTATTATAATTTGTAAATTATAATTAAATTTTCAAAATTTATATTTTTGAATATATATTATTTATATTTTATTTTAATTAGTTGAAATTTTCAAGGGGGTTAGATTGGGTTTATTTGGTTATTGGATCACCCGCTTATTTTTTTTGAGTTACGCGGGTTGATCCGAATCCAATACAACCTTTTTTTTTTCCTCAGATCATTTTCGGGTTTGACCCAAACTCAAAAATCCCAAACACAAACATGATATTTTTTAATTGAATCATTGTCGGATAATCGGATTTAGTTTAATTTTGACATCCTAGGTAGTAGCAAAACCCCACCCCCAACCTCAAATGCCAACTCTTTATATTCTTTTTTTTAACCTTTCGATTAAAATCAAATATTTTAAAATGGCAAAAGGATTTTATAATTACAGGCTCTATAAAAGCAAAAAAAAAAAAAATCAAATCAAATCAACCGTAACATTTTATTGATCTCCAGAATTACTGAAATTTGATAATTTGATTAGGGCTCGAGCAAAATTAATAGATTGATTAGTTGTTCCACACCAAAGTAGAAGTGGTGAACGGAAGTAACATGTCTTTTTGTTTATGGCAATAATGTTGGTGTAAATTTATGGGCCAAATTTTGTGAATTGTTTCATTACGAAAACGGCAGAAGGAGAAAAAAAAAAAAGGAAAAAGGGATGTTGTCAGGAGAAATAAATTTGGAGATAATGAGAGTGAAAGATCATGGGGATTGATTGGTAACTGATATCGTTAGATCCTGTAGGATGCCTTCACGAGATGTGAAAATGACAACTAATGTGGCGTCTGACCACATGGACCAATCATGCGATGTCCCTCTGCCAAAGAAATATGATCATTGCTGGCCATAGTCTTTCCAGGTGGAGGTCTTGAGTTTGACTTTCAACGAGAGCAAAGTTCTTAGCGACTGTTGCTGTATCTGTATTTTTGTACTGGTAGACGATTCTTTCTTTATAACATCCACTTCGCAACTCATAATACATTTTGGCATGAATACTAATGTACCCATACGCATACACGTATAAATATATAGTTGAGAATAAAATTTAAAAAGAAGTATAAATACAACTCTATATCAATTATTGTGTGGGCTATTGTAATTTGTATGCTGTGTATTTGAAAATAAAATACATATGTATACCTATTTTTAGAAAACTTTAATTTTTAATGAATTTTTTACTGCTCGTATAATTTTCAGAACTATATAAAAAATAATGTGATTCGAACAAATCGTATTGAACACCACATCTAAAAATATCAAGTTTTTTATTTTTATTTAATTTTTATATGACACGGCACAGATAGTCTTTTAAAAAATATCAATACCCTTTCGTTGCTCAAGAAGTATAATAATATATGGTTTATTAGTTTGCCATAACCAAATTGTAAACAACAAATGTCCAGGCATCAATTTTTATTAACCACAAAAACCCCCTAGACGATGACAATGTTATTGGCATGAATACACTTCAGAGGCCTGGAATGCTGCCATAATACTATTTTATCTTTTTCTTTTTTGAATCATTTTCTAATTACATTCACTTACTCCTAAATTGACTGTCTGTAAGATGGCCCAAGCCTGGAATCATCACAACTACTAAAATTCTATAACTCTCAGCATCCCTGCAGGTCCCTCCACCTCAGATAAACAAGCCCCGCCCGGTAATGAGTATAAGCTCCAGCCACAACAAGCACATGAAACAGCTGGTGGCTGTGCCCCGCTATATCAAATTTTCCAGGCATCCACCTCTCCGGAACTCTCATTGTGTATACCAACGCTCCAATACCATAAAATGCCCCCATCAATACTTCATATCCCGTTGTGTGGAGTGCCTCCGGCTGGTGCCAGAATAAGATAAGCTTGTGCAAGATAGGTGCTGCACCAGACAAACCCATCCCAAAGAATAGTGCTGCTCTAAAGTTACGATATTCTGGATTTTGAAACACTGAGAGAAGGGACACCAAGATTGTGCCAATTCCCAGTAAAGTAATAAACCCCAAGTAGAGATTGCAGAAGAGAGGATAGCACATGAAGGAGTAGTAGACCGGGGGATAGAAGGATGTTGAGATAAGAGCAGCAATTCCAGCATAGTCGAGTCTAAGCATAATGTAAGATAGTCGTTCAGAGTGACACGAGAGCAAGTGACACGCACTGCTCGCCAACAAGCAAAACATGGCCCCACCTAAGAAAGCAAAGAATGGCCAACGTGTGATTGGCCTCACCAACAATGGTGCTATAATGTTAGCCACGTCCTCTTTCATACTATGCTGCATACAGTTAAGCAATGTAAATCATGTTAGCAATTGATAAAATTTCTTCCGGCACCAGAGGAAACAAGATAATCCCAACTGTTGCAAAAGTTTTATGTCACCAAAGCATCGTAGACTATTTGTTCCTGTATATTTCATCACAGAAAACAGGAATCCCTCATTTTTGTGGGTATGACGTGCTAAAAATATAACTATTTTATCAATTAAGATTGCCCTGTGACTCCATTTACTTTCTTCCTTCTTTCTATAATATCTATTGTTAATTTGCTCAACAGAGAGCATTCTGGGAAGGTATCCACCTGAACAAAGTAAAAGCCAATCACATGCTTGCAAGTCATGAATCAGCTCATCTTTGGGGAATGCAAGAATTTATTTACACGTATGCATGTGCATAAAGAGAAATTTGGCATCATTTTCTAGTCAGGCAAAACTCTTTGACAGCAAATATTACTAATTTTAATTCCATTATCAGAAGAAGCAGTAATTGCACAACCTAATGTCCACTGGAAAACCCAAGAATTACTTCAAAAATAAAAGATCTGGCAATTAAGTCCAGTTTCCTTTTGTCTTTCATACAAAGGGACTCAACAACAGATTGAAGAGATATATAGCAATAAGCAAAATCAGTTGTTAGCGTTCATCTTCTCCTGAGTATATACCTATCTCTAGGTTATTTATCCATATTCACCAAATAATCTGCATATATCTAGAAAACAAACTTTACATCTGAAAGTTAATGACAATCAACTCAATTGCTTGAACTTTCTTTTATGCAACCTCCGTCAAGAAATTAAATTGCAGATACTAAACATGAAATTGAAAATCACTCATGCCAATATGTCAAAGACTTGGACTAAGATAATCTACATGTTATTTATCAAAAAAAGGAAAAAGATGATCTACATGCTTGCATGATGATAAGCACATTAGTGCACTAGTTCATGTCAAAAAAATAAGTAGGCCATCAAGATGCCAAGATTTTAATCACTAGGAAGAGCTATAAGCACAACATAAGGAAATTGCAGAACACATAATGGTGCTTCATTAATAAGTCAATAGATATGAACTGTTCAAGACAATTACGAACTTAAATGTGGGCTTAAATTCATATACTTCAGCTAAATTGTTCCCCAAAACCCAAGTCAAGCAACTCTAATGACTGGTAAAAACTATTGCAGTCACTCATAAAAACCTCAAGGCATGCTTATATCTGAATGGTGTCAAGGGTATCTTACATGCAAGAAGCACAGATGAAAAATACATAAGTTGTTACTCTTGACTAACGGTAGAAGGCACAAGCAATACAGCATAATAACTTTCCGTAACTAGCATTGAAAATTTATGTCCTGCTTTATGTCGAAAAGCATAATCAATCTCTTGATCAATGACATACTAGAACCACCACTTCAATGTCCACAACTGTAAACAACCGTAAAGTAGCATGGCATGAATTCACCAAAATCAGATGCAAGAACTTATATGTACCTTATTTTGACTGTATCAGATTAGCTAATGCCCACAAGTTTTCACCAGTTCAGTTTTTGCACAGAATGCTTCAAATTTCAGGCCCAACATTATATCATTAAAAGACATTAAGGTGAAGCCAAGAATACTATGGAAGCTGTGAAGTTGAGCTATTCTGGCAAATGCAAAGTGGAATATTATCTACTTTATCTATAGGTAAAGATCATTTCGTGTCAAAGGCATAATCCTTAAAAATAAAAAATGATAAAATACATGCCAAAGAAAGTGAGGAGATTAATGCAGAAATTAGGGCCAGTAATTGACTTGTGTCAATTTACTTAAATATTATGAGTCAGCTTTCAATAATACTATCTATTTGCTCTTGGTGGTGTCCATACAACGACATAGAGAATTTACTTTAAAGCTGTTCAGGAAAATACAGTTCATTGTAAAAACAAACTACCAAGTCAATGTGTGCAACTTTCAAGTGGCATATATTGACTACTTATCTGTAGTTTATGAAATTGTTTAAATTGAAAATTTAACTATTCAAGTCCATGAAGTCTCAGGGCACCCAAAAATGAGAGGAAGGTGAGAACAGTAAACTGAATAAAGGAAGTAAAGAGTACCAGAACACAGGTGTCGGTGTGGTTGCTGTGGGAAAGACTCTCTGGTAAACAGTTTGAGAGGAGTTCCATAATATGCCAATTAGACAAGGATGGTAGCAAGTCCATTGAAGGCAATGAAGTTTTTAATTCCT
>JACGDI010005603.1:206009-247464 GCA_014898725.1 Jacaranda copaia
AAATGCGCAACTTTGGTGGCCTTTTTTTTATTCTTTTTTTTGGGTTTTTATGGACAAGAAAAAATAATAATCTGCACGCATCGATGGAGGTCCGGAGGAAAAGAGGTGCCTCAGAAAGATGCGGAGATGCAGAGATGATATTTGTTGGTTTATGGTCACCAATTTGGCAGGATTAAGCTTTTTCTCTTGTCTCCTGTTCTAGAAAAAGGCTGAAAATGAGGGAATAAGACGCCACTTCGATTAAATTTTTTTAAAAAAAGAAATTTATGAGCATGACACGATTTTCCTTCATACCCTTCTTAAATTTATACGAGTTTTCTATTTCTTCGCGAAAATATCAATCTTTTAGTCAATGGTTTTTATGTTATATACTAGTATCTTTTTTCCTTTTCGATTTCATGAGGACATATGTCAAATTCTTATCCATCTCTAAGTTTTGTTGTAAAATTATGGTAGTGTTTGGTTATGTTTTTTGGTTTGATTTTATTATATATTTATTACGTATTTTGGGGGAATGAATTATTGAAAAATGTTAAAGTTATTTTTTGATATGTATGTTTATATTTTGGAAGAGACATTTTTTACCGTAACAGTCAAATCAATGCTTTTTTGTTGGATTTTTAAGGTAAAAATAGAATTGAGTTATTTTTTTAATATTAAAATAATAATAAAATATAATATATAATATAATATATATGTATATATTGGAGAATGTGTATTTTGAAGAAAAAATGGTGATATGTTTGAATATATTTTTTCAAAACAATATTGTTATAAAGAAACATAACCAAACAAAGCATATATTTTTTTGAAAATCCATGCACGTCAATTCTATCATATATAAATTAGTCCAATTATGACATCTGTGGCTCACATTTAAGAAATTAATCTTTAATTTATTTACTGATAAAAGAAATTTTATCTAGTTAATGTAACCTTAATTTATAAGAATACCTTAAGTTTAGAAATATATACAAGATAAACTCACTTGTATAATTAAATGGTGTCAAAATAGGCCGAGTTGGTCTTGCTTGCAAAACTTGAATGTTGATGGATAAGTTATGAATTGAATTAAAGGTGTCAAAACAGGCTTGGCTGGTGTTGCTCACAAAAAAAATCGATCCAACTTGGCTCGTTTAATTTTTTAATGTCGATTGGGTTGGATTGGCTCGTTTAAAAGCCCGTCTCGAGCTGAAATTTTATAGTCTAAGGCCGATTCGATCTGCAGACCGTGAATGACCATGGGTTGTCCCAACTCGCGGACTAAACAGGTTGGCTTGCAGGCTAGCCTGCAATATTTTTTTATAAATTATAATTTTTAAAAATTTAATAATTTATAATTATTAATTAAAAATTAAAAATTTATAATTTATAATTAAGAATGTATAATTTATAATTTATTAGTTTATAAATGTATAAATCAATAATTAGGATTTTATAATTTTTAAATTATAAATTATAAATTTATAAAAATTATAAATTAAGAATTAATAAAAGAAATTGATATTTTATATATATAATTGTTAAAAAATGATGTAGAGATGACTGAATTAATTGATATTTTTGAAAATTATAATTAATATTAAAAAATATATAATTTAATTCTAGAATTATTATGAAAAAAAAACTTATGAACTTAAAACTAATACATGAAATAATTTCTATAATAAAAATATGTATAAATAAAATAAACAATGAATTGTTAAATATTGTTTAATATTTATGAATCTTATGAAGGAGGATCGGGTTTAAAACGAGTTCACAAAATTTAGGAAAACAATTACCCAACAATTTAACAAGTCAACTCATGCTTCCAAATAATACCCAAACAATGCCCTTCAACGCCTTCCTCGACTAACACGGGCCAACAACATGTTATCTTAGAGGTACATGGAAAACTGTTAAATTATGGAACCTGATTGGATAACTCAGTTCATAAATTCAAAACCTTCAACACAAGCCTAGTCTAAAGTAATCATAAATACAGAGAAAGTATCTAACTTATAGTTATTTAACACCAAGTCCTTTAGCCTTTCATTAGGCTAAGGTAACACAAATAAATAAAATAAAAAAGAACTAACCTTAAGGAAGCTCAACACCAAAAAGTGGAAGCTTTAATCAGCCTCAGAAGATTTTATAATATTATAGAAAATAAAACGATTTACAAGAAAAAGAATATAAAGGAAATTCTAGTAATCAAGGAGGAACTCTAAAGAAAACTCTGTAAAGGAAAACTCTGGCTCCCTCACCAATACAATTGTGGCCATAATATAGAAAAAAAAAAAAATTATTACGGACTCTGAAATATTATTTTGAAGTCCGAATAGTAAAATACTGTGCGGATTTCAAAATTTTCAAATTTGAAACAGTAAAAAGCAAAAAGCAGATGAACAATATCTGCATATAATTTAGATTACTGTTGTTGACTTATTACAACAATAATTCAATTACAGCGGCTTTCACCACTCACACTGTGATTATTTTTCTTCTTTTTCTTTCCTCAATAATTCTAGCATATCATCAAGGTCTTTATCAGTATAGACAGGAATATCATCTGCTGGGTCCTAAGAATCTTGAAAAAGGTAATCAAATTGATTATTATCAGCCTTTGATTTTGATGAAGTCTCCATTGACGTTGTATCTCCACCATCAATGGAAATTTCGATGTCTTCATCCACATCTGCAAACTGATCTTTTAATTCTTCTTGGATCATATTAAGGGCATCGTTTAATAAATCTGCATCGGACAATTTGCCTTTCTGCATTTTAATTTTTTTAGAAGCTTTTCCTAGAATTAATGAAGCTTCTTTTTTCTTATCTTTTTTAGCAAAATTCATATAACCCTGAGTAACCTTAACAATATTATCTAAGGTTTCTTGTCCTTCAATTTTTCCTGTGGTCCTATCAGTTTGTAGCATTTTATTCCACCATTTGATGTAAAAAGTCCTATACAGACAAGGAATATTATCTTCCAAAAAACTGACTTCTGGCACCCATTTCCAGATCCAAGGTATTGAGAACTCCATAAAGAAGAAGATTGCAGCTTTGTTTAAAATCATTTGGTTTTCTGCTTCAGCCTCCTTAATTTTAGGAGAACAATTGACCCATTGGTCAAACACTTGCTTGAATTGATCCGGAAGGATATAATGGGTTGGACGATAAGATTTCCACCAGCTTAGAAACCAATTTGGAATCTGATTTTTGAAAACTTCAGGACACACTTTTATAAACCATGTATGCTTTTTCCTGGGATTTTCATATAAGAAAACATTTTGAAAGGCTTGGATATAATCCTAAAAGTTAAATTTATAAACTAATTTATTATCTTTGGTTACAATTCTTTTTCTTTGAATGAAGATATTCCCCATTCCTCAGCAGAGATAATTTTCTTAATTATAATTTTATTAAAATTAAAAATAGATTTTTCTAGTGAGCTTGCGAAAAAAATGGGAAATCTCACAAGGGCCAGTAGTTATTAAAATATTTTCATAGTATGATCTGGGTTTGTAAGACCCAACAGCATATGATGCAGTATCTAAGTGCTTCTGGATTATTATCCATGGGTCATTTTTCCATTTAAGATCATTATGCTCAAGGATCATTATTAAATCCTTATGATCTTTTTGTTCAAAAGTTGTGAGAAAATCCTCATCAATAGGGGTAGCACTATTGGTAGCAACATCTACTAAAAAAGGATTTGAAGGCTTATTAGATCCTTCAAGTTGGCAAGGGGTTGATTGGCTAGGATTGAAAGTTTTATTAGAACTTTCCTTAAACTGTTTAAATTGCAGAAATTCTGCAAACAAAGGATCATTAGGATGAATATTTGGGTTAAGACTGGAAGAAGCATATGATGCTTGTGAAATATTTGAAGCTATAAGCTTCTATTTTCCGTGTTGTATTAATGGCCTTGTAATAGCTGCATTAGAGCCGTGTCCTCCTCTATTAAAGAAGGGATTTTCTCTTCCTCTATTATGAGAAATCATTGACCCTACAAATATTCACGAGTCAAGAAGTTAGGGAAACTATTATCAATCACTTTTTTATAAATAATTTTAAAATCAAAAGGGGCTAAATAAGCTTGCCACGTTGCGAACATTTGTTTAGAAACATCATGTTTAAAATCTTTATTAAACATAAATTGAGCAGATTGACAATGAATTTTTATAAGAAAAGATTGATTATATAAATCATCTTGAAATTTTAGAACACATTTAACAATTGCAAATATTTATTTAGCAATCGTAGCATATTTTTTCTGACTGTTATTCCATTTTTCAGAACAAAATCTAACAAGAATTTCTTGTTTACTATTAGGATTAATTTGTTTTAAAACACCACCATAACTTCTATCAGATACATCAGTTTCTATAATTTTTTCCCCATTTGAATTAGAAAGCATTAAACAAGGCAAATGTTTAACTTTATCCTTAATTTTTATTATTGCATGTGTGTGACTATCACTCCATGGCTTAGGATTCTTTTTCAACCTATCATATAAAATGGCAGTGTCATTGGCAAGATTTTTATAATATGGAGAAATATAATTAAGACTCCCTAAAAATCATTATAATTGTGTTTTATCAGTAATTCTATCAGGAAACTTAGAAGCAAATTCAATACTTCTATTAATAGGAATAATTTTTTCTTTTTCAATAAAATGACCTAAAAATTTAATTTTAGTTTGGAATAAAATCATTTTTGATTTTGAAATGACAAAACTATTATTAATAATAGTTTGTCTAAAGATATTAAGATGTTTAAAATGATTTTCTATAGTCTTAGGGAAAACAAGAATGTCATCAATACAGACAATAATAAAATTACTATAAGGATTAAAAATATCATTCATAATTTTTTGAAATTTTGAAGGGGCATTCTTCAGGCCTAAGGGCATAACATTCCACTCATACTGGCCAAAAGGAACATTAAAAGCAATTTTAATTCTATCTTTTTTTATAATCTAAATTTGCCAATATCCTGGCTTTAAATCAAATTTAGAAGAGATATTAGCCTCAAATAACCTATCAAGTAAATCCTTTTTATTAGGGATAGGATATTTAATCCATTTTAAAACTTTGTTTAAAGGTTTATAATTTATAACTAATCTAGGAGTACAACGTTCTTGTTCACTATGTTTATTAACATAAAAGGCAGTGCAAAACCAAGGAGATTTGGTAGGTCTAATTAGACCTTTTTGCAGTAAGGACTCAATTTCCTTCTTGCAGTAGTGTAAATATTCAGAATTCATTTGACATGGTCTAGCCTTAGTTGGGATATTTCCATCAAAGTTATCTTCATAGGGAAGATCAACAATATGCCTTTTCCTATTTTAAAAAGCATTAGGGTGTTCATTATGCACAGATAAAGAAAATTGGTTTTCAAGAAAATTTTTTTTTCTTTAAGTTTAGAATTAGCTAATTGATCATCAATATTAAGACTAAAAATTTCATGCTTTAAAAAATTAATATGAGCTGTTTTAACTTTAAGCAAATCCTCAATTTTATTTAAGAATTTAGAAAAAGGTTCAGTTATAAATTGAAAATATAATTCTTTATTTTCAAAAGTTCCTATAAAACCTTTTTGATCAACCATTTTTAAAGGAAATATTTTCTTTAAAAAAGGTGTACCAAGTATAATTTGGTTAGAAATATTTTTTACCAATAAAAAACTTAAAGGAATGCAAGTTTCATTCTTACAAATAAAAGCTTTTGATAATTTATAATTAATATCAAGTTTTTCACCATTGGTAGAGTGAAAAACATGGGAAGTTTTTTCAAAATACTTAGTAGATATAGGGTCTTATTGGATACAATTAAGGTCAGCATCACTATCAACCAAGCAATTAACTTTTTTAAAAATTTATTATCAATTAAAAGATTAATTTTTATTAGCCATTTTTGTGAAGTTACCATCTCTAATTTAGAAAGGAAATCATCACTTTGTAAATTAGCAGTTATATCAGGAAAATGATCAAACATATTGTCTAATCTAGGTATAATTTGTTTTCCTTGTGAAATTTCTAAGTTTCTCTTTCTTTCTTCAAGGAATATATTATTCTTTTTAATTTCTATTATCTTATTTTTTAAATTATTAACTTCTTGTTTTAAATCATTAATAGAAGTTGAGCTACTATTTTTATTCCTATTTTCTAACATTTTATAAACTTCTGTCATAGAATAAGGTTCATTATCCTTATTATTAAAAATAAATTCTTTAGGTTTAGAAGAAGAAGATGAAGGAGTATTTTCTATTTGGTTAATTATTTTAGATCTTAAAATTGGATTTTTTATTAATTTTAAAAACTCAATTGTACTATCATTATTAATGACATTTAAATCATTAAATTGTGACATGAGTTTATATAAATCCTCACGATCTGTTTTATTACTGTCAGTGTTAGAATTAACACAAGATTCTCCCTTCTTACAAGGTTCACATTCAGATTTTGAGTTATTAAAACATTTATTTAAAGAATCAATATCGGAAGAAGAAGAAGTATTATCTTCACTATTAGAAGATTCAAGCATAAGTTTATAAATCACATCTTTACTATTATCATCAATATCAAGATTATTAATCTTAGACCTCATTTTACACTTATCAGCATAATAACCAACTTTACCACATTTATAACATGCACCATACTTTTTAATCTTTTATAAAGTTTTTTATTAGATTTTTTGTTTTCTCTTTCTTTTTCTCTCTCTTTTTTATGAGCTTTTTTTCTATATTTTTTCTTTTTATAAAAAAATTATTTTTATTATTATCAATAAGCTTAGGAATGTCCATACCAAATTGTCCACAAAATTGACCTAATTGTTTATGCTCAATAATATTATTACGCTTAATTTGTTGATGCTTAGGACCCAGCGGATGATATTCCTATTTACACTGATAAAGACCTTGATGATATGCTGGAATCATTGAGGAAAGAAAAAGAAGAAAAACAATCACAGTGTGAGTGGTGAAAACTGCTGTGATTGAATTATTGCTGTAATAAGTCAAAAACAGTAATCTAAATTATATGCAGATACTGTTCATCTGCTCTTTGCTTTTTACTGTTTCAAATTTGAAAATTTTAAAATTTGCACAGTATTTTACTATTCGGACTTCAAAATAATATTTTAGAGTCCGAAATAGTTTTCTTTTGTTTTCTATATTATGGCCCCAATTGTATAGGTGAGAGAGCTAGAGTTTTCCTTTACAGAGTTTTCTTTAGAGTTCCTCCTTGATTACTAGAATTTTCTTTGTATTCTTTTTCTTGTAAATCATTTTATTTTCTATAATATTATAAAATCTTCTGAGGTTGATTAAAGCTTCCATATTTTGGTGTTGAGCTTCCTTAAGGTTAGTTCTCTTTTATTTTATTTTATTTGTGTTACCCTAGCCTAATGAAAGGCTAAAGGACTTGGTGTTAAACAACTATGAGTTAGATACTTCATTTGTATTCATGGTCACTTTAAACTAGACTTGTTTTGAAGGTTTGAATTTATGAACTGAGTTATCCAAACAGGTTCCATAATTTAACAATTTTCCTTGTACATCTAAGATAACACATTGTTTGCTCGTGTTAGATGGGGAAGGCCTTGAAGGGCATTTTTTAGGTGTAATTTGGACGCATGAGTTGACTTATTAAATTGTTGGGTAATTATTTTCCTAAATTTTGTGAACTTATTTTAAACTCGATCCTCCTTCATAAGATCCTGCCCTATTGATGGTATCGGAGCCATGGATTATGGGTTGTATTTTTCTCTGGTTGTTTAATACTTTTCATCAAAATATGAATTTTCTTAAAGGAAAATCTTCTTCTATTAAAAATACTTGTTTGGAAGAAATGAGTATTCCTGAAAATATTGATCTTCTTAATAAATGGACCATTCCTAAAGTGCATCCAAAGGTTATTTATCAATTAGGGACTTTTGAAAAAATTGATTTAAAACAAATTGTTAAAACCACTGAAGAGTCTATTCCCCTTAATAAAGAAGATATATCTTTACAGTTGTTACATAGATTTGATATTGATAAATATAGATCTGATTATCGTTTTCTTCATATTGATTTAATTCAAGTTGCTTTTAAGCCACTTACTCTTAATAATTTACCTGATAGTTTTGTTGCTATTTTGCGTGATGCTCACAATTTAAATTGGAAGCATTCATTAATGGGTATTATACAGTCCAACCTGGCACATGGTCCGATTTATTTTGATGTTTATCCAAATTTGCAGTTATCTCTTTCTGATGTTAATATTTTGTATGCTATTACTTTAAATGTTAAGTTGCATGGATATAATTATATGCCTAATACTGAGACTATTTGTATTTGTTATATGATCTATTATAAACCGCTTTATACTTTAAATCCTATGTGTAAAATGATTAATAAAAGTAATAACGAGACTATTTTAATTGAAACTAATTTTTTTAAATCTCATATTACAACCCATAGACCTATTAAATGGGATGAGGTTAAATTTCCTAATAATTGGATAATTGAAAAAACTGTTTCGGCTCAACCTGTAATACAAACAGAGGTTAGTCAAATAATTCAGACTTCTGATAGGGATGTTTCTATTCAATTTAAATCTAATAATAATAATTTATTAAGATCCTCTATATCTGTTAGATCTTCTTTCTCTTTTCTTGATCCATTGGATTATACTGTTGAAAGTCCAAATTTGTCTAGGGCTTCTACTTCCCAATTAAAAGAACCTATTTTTAATACTAGGAAAGATGATAATCTAGAAACTAGATTTGATAGATTAAAAATTAATTCTTCTAATATTGTCCATGGTTTTAATATGCAAGATAATAATAGTGATGATACAATTGAGCCAACTAATTCTGATATGGATTTTTTTGTGAGAAATGCTCGCATTTAGTTATTTATTTTTAATGATTAAAACAAAATATGATTTTAGCCCTGGATCTAGTGATAGGAATTTAACAAAAATTGAGTTTAATAAGGATAGATGGAAAATGTTCCGTGAATTTTTCTTTAGCAATTTTTCTAGAGAACAACAAAATTCTTTTCAAAATGAATTTTATAAATTTGTATCTGAAAAAGGATCAATTAGTTCCTTTTGTTCCTTGGTTTATGGTTACTTATATAGAACCTTATCTTTCTGTTCTTGAAAGAACTTATATTGTTGAAAGTGGTTATAAGCAAAAGTCTATTTTTCCTCCACAAGAAACTTTCTATGTTGAAGGAAATAAAAATTTATATTTTTCAACATTTAATAAATTGATAATAAGCAATCATATGCCTGCTACCTCAAGAGAAATTAATCTCTTAATAAATCAGCAAAATTATGCTAATTTATATTTAAATGTTCTTGGATAAAGCTTGGTTTCTTTAGATCAAAGACTTTTTACAATTGTTAATAATATTCATAAACTTAATAAATTAATAGGTGACTTAGAAGAAAAAATGATAAAACTGTTATTTCTCTTGATTTGTCTGTTTCTATTGCTATGCCCAGTATTCAACCTCTCTTGAAATTAATAATTTTAGGATAAGAGATATGTCTGAACTTGAAAAGTTAATAACTAAAAAATTTGCTAAATTTAGAATTTCTACACTTGATAATATTATGGATGATGAGTCTTACCAACATGCTATTAATGAAGAAGTTAATAAACTTTAAAAATATGTTGGTCGTCCAACCATGAGTACTTAATATTATCCACGACCTTCTCCTCAAGATGTGTTGCATGAGAAAAAAGATTTAATTCTTAATAACTCATACTTTAGTAAACATATTTATGAGTGGAATTTGGATGGATTTACTGAGTGTCATATTTATAATTTGGTGCATCGTATGTTAATGTATAGTACAACTTGTAAGAAATTTATAAAAATTATAAATTATAATATATATATATATATATATATATACATATATAAAGAGAAAGTAGCCAAGTAGCCTTTACAATATGTAACGGCTACTTTAAGAAATTGACATTTGGCTTAACTTTGCTTTTTCTTCTTCTTTTTTTTAAATAACAAATGACCACTATAAATAGTGATAATTTATTATAAAAATATTTTTTTTTATCAAATTTCTTAATTTTTCTCAAATCTTTTAAGTTTCAAGTATTCTAAAATTTTATTCTTATTCTATAATTTCTCAATTTCTCTCTAATTTAATAATTTATAAATAAATTATATCTTTTATTTATTTCGTACATATTATTAAGTTCATTTGGTACATATTATTTGGTGGAGTTTTGAATAGAGGTCTATCAATTTGCTACTTCATGGAGCCATGAATCAAATTGCAATTTCTTAATTATTATTGCATCTTTTACGGTAGCATCTATCCTTTTTTTTTACAATTTAATTTTTGTGATAATTTTTGTGAATTTTATTTGTTAATTGTTCATATTTAGTTGATCGTAAAAATGAAAATTTTTCTGAATCTTGCTAATATCTCTAAAAATTAAAAAACTCGTAGTCACTCGACAGCCCCTTCGAGGGTAGACCAATATTTTCCTTTAAATAACCCTTTAATTCATCCCTCCACTCAACCCACTAGGCATAATACTAGTCTTCAATTTATAGACCCACCCCTAAGACCTACTACTACCCCTACTTCTTCTTCTAGTTCTAAACTTCTACTGCCCGATATCATATGGAATGTAATTTAAATATGGAAAAATATAATTTTATTGCATGAACACCTGCATCTTTGCATAATATTGCGTCATAAGAACAATATCTTCCCACTACTGATAGAATAGATGAAGAAAACCCTCTAGATGATGATGAAACACAAGCACCCGATGATATTGACACACATAATAATACACATGGGAACAGAAAAAGAAGATTAACTAGTGATATATGAAAATGTATAGCTATTGGTCCACCTAGTTTACTGCATTGTGAAAATTGTCGTGTAGTTTATAAACATAAAAAAGGAGGTGGAATGATTATAATTAAAAGAGATTTAGACACTCATCATCTGGGTTGGAATAAAGATGGGGTGGGGGTAGAGGGTCAATCACAATTTTATCAAAATGAATCGGGCGAGCTACAAAGTTGGAGATACAGTAAACAAAATATGAGAATAGGCTTATCTAAATTAGTTGTACAAAATTAGTTACATTTTACTTATGCCAAAAATGAATTAGTAACTAGATATAATCAAATATATTTATAACCAGTTTATAAACCCATTTCATGTAACACTTGCTATGATGATGGGTATAAACAATATTTAGTGGAAATTTTAAATTTAACTGAAATTTTTGATAATTTGAAATGTAGAGTTTCTTTGATATTCGATATGTGGTTAGGTAGAGGCAATTTGCATTATTTATGTGTTACGGCTCATTGGATTGATGATATGCAAAAAAGAATAATTGAATTTCAACAACTTGATCATCTCCACATGGATTTTTAGATTTATGAAGCAATTAGAAATTGACTCAGGGGTTGGAAATTAATGGATAAAGTTATGTCTATATCTTTTGATAATGCATCAATAATACATTTGTTGTAAGGAAATTAGTTAAATTAATAGACCATTTAGAAAATGGTATTTTTTTTCCATGTTAGATGTTTTTGTCATATAATTCATTTATGTTGTAAAGGTGGTTTAGAAAAAATTGATCATTCGATAGGTAAAATTAAAAGTGCTTTAACACATATTATGGCTTCGTCAGTTAGAACACAAGAATATAAAAGTTTTGTCAAGATCGTAGGAAAAGATTTGTAATTCCTTATTTAGATACTCAACATAGGTGGAATTCTACATACAGGATGCTTAGTGAGGCAATGCCTTATCGTCATATAATTAGTGAATTTTGTAATAAAGAAATGTTTGATGATTATGGTGCACCATTTTTGCATGACGCGAATTGGGATATTGTGAAAGTTCTTACTCCACTTTTTCAAACATTTAATGATAAAACAAAAATTATGTTTGGTCATTATTATCCAACATCTAACTTGTTATTAAATACACTACATGAAATTGCTCAATTATTTGGTAATCATAGATATGATGAACATTTAAGTAAAGTAATTTGTGCAATGAAAAAAACATTTCTTAAGTATTATGAAAAAATACCCTACATAGCAATTATTTCAAGTGCTTTAGATCCTAGATTAAAGTTAGATATGTGTGTTGTATTAATGCAAAAATATAATGATTTTATACTTCATGAGGATTTTAATTATGAAGAAGAAAAAACAATAATTTTAGATACTTTGAATATTTTGTATAGTGTTCATACTCAAAATTATGGGATAGGACAATGCATGTAGGTACGCAACGGCCATCTACTAGCAAAAGATGAATGTTTACATCTTTAGGCAATTTGATGAATGAAAGACCGTCAAGCTCAAAACCTGAAAATAGAGTAGAGATATCGTTACATTTACAAAATGCATGTGAAGAAGACTAAGAAGCATTCAATGTGCTAGAGTCGTGGCAGAACAATGCTAAAGTGTATCCAATTCTTTCACGCATTGCTCAAGATGTACTTGCACCTCAAATGTCGACGGTGGCATTCGAGAATGCCTTTAGTGCGGGCAAGCACACATTGACCGATACAAGATCATGGTTAAACGATTCGATCAAGTTTTGTATTCTATGGAAGGATTGGCTAGACTAAGAGTATAGAAATAAAAATTTGAGAAAGGTGAAGACCATATTGCCTCAATTTGAAGAAGATGATGAAGAATTGCCTGAAACTGCATCCACCACCGTATCTCAGTCCGAGAGTGATTTAGATCACTTGAGTGAACGACTAGTTTATCATCGGACATATTTAGATGTTTAGATATTATAAAGTTTTTTATTTCTTCTTGTTATTATTATGTACTTTCATTTAGAGGTTTGGTCAAATCCATTTCTATGTAATTATTTTTTCTAAATTAATGACAGATTGAGGCATCCATACCAAACCCCTCACCACCCTATTTGGTGGTGTTTTTGAAAAAATATAATTGATAAAAAAATAATATAAGTATAAATTTCTAAATTTTTATAAAAATTTAAGTGTTGTAAAATATTAAAAATCACATAAGTATAAATTATTAAGTCTTTTAAAAAAGTATAAGTGTTAAAAAAAATATTAATACTCACATAAATATAAAAACTTAAAAATTTTAAATTTATTTTCAAATTAATAAAAAAAAAATCACGCACCAACTCGCGAGCCGGACCACCTAGCCTAGCTCATATATAAACTAGCTCACCTATATGGTGGGTTGGTTTTGAGTCAAGTCAAATTTTACAATTTTCAGTCCATCATGATCCAGTCTGTAAATGACTCGCGAGCCGGCCTAGGACCGCCACAAACCATCTGTTAAACGAATCAGGCTAAGCCATTTGACACCTCTATATATAACTACTAATTTTTCTTATTTTAATTCAGATAATTATTCTTGAATTAATAGTTTGCAAATTCTCAACTATTGTCCAACTTGAAGTTGAATAGGTTTCAAATTCTTTCAATCCTCTAATAGGTGCTCCATAACGTTAGCCTTTTGTGGCTCCTAGGAAGTTAGTGAAAAAGAGAGAGAGCTCCGTTTTGGCTAGGGAGAGAAGGGGGGGAGGAAAATTACACTAGGAGCATGCTTATATTCCTTGGAATTTTGATTTATTCTTGCTTCTTGAGTCATTTGTTTGTGCATTTTATCATAACTCCCTTTAAGTCAACGAGAATTTTGGGGTTTAAGTCAAACCATAGGATGTTTGAGAATGAATCTAGTGGCCATAGGATGTTTGAGAATGAATTTAGTTTTAAGTTCAATTTAGGAAAAGACTCTCCAACTGATCAACCAAATTTGAGCAAAAAAGGAGTTGAGGCGATAGACCTCTAGCTAGTTAGCTAATTTCTTATGGCGACAGTGGGTGCTTGAGGTGGTAGCACATGTGGTGCCCATGTGGCGTTGGGGCTGGTGTTGACTCGACACTATAGCACCTTAGGTAAATACCTTTAGTGCGTGCAGGTCGATTTGTGTTTGCAGGTTATCCCCTGCACGGCAACGTTGTAGTGTATGTCAAACCTCCTCTTGGTTACAGTCAGTCTTGGCCTTAGAAAATTTGAAGAGTTGCATAGGAAGAATGGAACTAATGAGCCAACTCCATAATATAGTTTTAATTTTGAAGAGGAGGGTTTTTCTGATGTGGGATCTGAGAGCATTCTTACTAGGGATAATAGTTTCTCAAAGGTAGTAGATATTAAGTGTTTAACGAGCTGGGTCTGCTTGGCCTTGCTCATTTGGCACCTCTAAATTGTAGCCTGGAGGCTGAGGTAGATGTTTTGGGGACCAATGTGGTCTCTTATATATTTGTGGTCCAGCACGAATGAGCTACAAACGATTTTGTTAATTACACACCAAAAGCTACTGTCATTCTATCTAATGTTTTCAAAATCAAATCGGACAATAAATCGGCGACCTTATTGGTTACTAGTTTAACCGATTCGACCACTAGTTGAACTGATATGACGTCGTAATGATGTAATAATTATATTTAATTTGATAAATATATAAATTTTAATATTATCAAAAAATAAATCTTTCAATTGATATAAAAAGAATATTATTTGAAAAAAAAATTCAACTTACTTATTTTTAAGTGAAATTTTTAGAAAATAATACTATTTAACAATTTATCAACTATAAATAAATAAAACTTTATGTTTCATATTAATTTAAGTAATCATTCATTTCTTACTTCAACTCAAATAAAAATAATTATTCTATACTAAATATTTGACATAATTTAAGAGATATTAAAAAAAAAAAATAATAAATTAAGCATAAACATTCACATATAATTATCACTTCATTAAATTTCAAGAAAATAAATTCATGTTTCAAAAAATTACATGTCCAACATCTTTAATCATCATCTTTAATTCATAATTTTTATTTTCTCTTTTACTTTTTCTCTTCTTAAAAAAATTTAAAATTTTCAAAAAAGAAAAAAAATTGAATCGGTTCAACCTGTCCGATTTTGACCACCACCAATTTTTACGCTTCAACCAGACCTGACCGGTCTCTGTCACCAGTCTAACCGATCGAACCAACTAGTCTAGTCTGATTTTCAAAACATGGATCCCATTACTACTCGCTAATCTTTAATTTAATTAAATTTGATAAATAAGTGACTTTAGCAATTTTGCAGTTTCGTACTTATGGAATCTTTAGTTTTAATTAATTATTTCATTGTTTCTTTTATTTAATAAATATATATATTCAGTGTTAAAATATTTTCTTAATTATACACTAGATGTTGGTCCCATACATAAATGTAAAAATATTTCTGTTAAAGGAATTGCTATTTCTTCAAAATTCACAACGTTAACATCCAAAAACATACTTCATCAAGTACAAGATACACTAATGCATTGCTCATTTGCTTTGAAAAAATAATTAGCGGAGCTTCTATATTGATTTTTGAAACACCAAATCCCAATTTTCTTTTCCAATTAATGTTTTCATTTTGAAGCACAAAATGTCAAGTTTATTTTCATTTTAAAGTATTAACTAAAAGGACACAGAAGTTAAGTATGAAAAAGAAAGTCTTTCAAGTGGAGCATGCTACCTACCCCTGGAATAGGAAAAATTGTAAATTAATTTTATAAGGTTATATATAATTTTGTGGTACCACATTTTACAAAATAACTAACATTGATGAGATGAAGCCAAGTGGATGGCCTAAGTGAAATATGTTAGTTAAGGTCAACAAGGTCAAGTAAATAAAATTACTTAAGCTCAATCAAGTAAATCTTACCGCTATAAATAATTTCACATTAGATGTTTAAGGTATGCAATTATTGTTATTATGTGCGTATAATCCTTTTTGTAGATAAAATATTAACTTAAGTGTAAAAGAGTTTTTGCCTTAAACCTAAAAACCTTGATTGTTTGTTGTGGATTTTGGAATTTAATCACTAGTTCATACTCAAAGATGTTCAAATCAGAATCAAGTAAAGGTTTTGAAGGCTATAGTAGTGCTAGGATCCAATAACTAAAACTTCAAAAGCTAAAATTAACTAGGCTAATTAAGCTAATAAGGATCTAAATATGCCATGAATTTAGATTTGGTAAGAGGATTACCTCGGTGAGAAAATTTCCAAGGAGAAAATGGTGAACCTTTCACCGATCTAGAATCTGCCAAAAACTAGTGCAGCTAGAAGAGAACAACTTTTTCCTCATCCAAACTCCTCCAAAAATCATGAAAATATTATCGTATCCTTTAAAAACCTTGATAAAGACACTGTAAAGAATTCAGAGCAAAACACATTCTGGATCTCCTGGAAAATATTCGGCAAAACTATTGCTCTGCAAAGTGGATCTCCAAAGGCAAGCAAACCAAACATTTTGCCTTTATTGTAATGATCTACACACCAATTGAACTTCCAATATCTCCTCAATTTTAGCTGGATAAAGAGAATAAAATCTATAGTGGAGGCTAATTTTGAGGTAGGAGAAGAAAAGAGAGCAAAGCTTCAACACATGACGCAATGCATGGAAAGAGTTTTTGGAAGGAAATGTGAAAGATTCTAATCTTCACACTAGAATGCGAGTGCTAAATATATGCCCCCTATATATCTATATATAGAGGGAAGATGGTGTAATGCCAAGTTGGCATCACACCTTCCTCAAGGTCGGCGGCCAACTTCATGCAAGTTGGCAAATGCAAATTCAAATCTTATTTGAATTTCATATGCATTTCAATTTAATTGGGAATCTAATTTCAAATTAATTAAAATGCCAACTCAAATGAACTCTTCATTTGAATTTTTTCTCCAAAATATATTCTTCTCATTAATTAAATTAAACACTTTAATTTAATTTATTAACTTTTAACTTAACTCTTAAGTTAACAAGCTTAACTCATAAGCTTAATTTTGATCAATTGGAGATCAAATGGCACCAAATAACTAACTCTTTAATTATTGATCTAATTTAACTTATTAAATTAATTGATTAATTTAACACTTAAATTAATAAAACCAAGATTGATTTTCAAATTGACCACCTCAAAATTGGTTCATTAGGAGAAAATATTCTAACACTTAGAAAACTTCCTTCATCAATTATGAAGCTAATTGGATTTTATATGTCACCCAATAGGTTCTACCATTCATTGAACATGGGCTCACAACTCTCTGTGACTTTTGAATATCTTATATTCATTTTAGTTTGAAACACTTTTAAACTAATCAACGCATTTCAATTAACCTCCATGGTTGATGTCCAACCTCAAGCCTATGGAGTTCAACTAATTGGCTGAAATGAATATTTTTGGATAACCATTATAACTCTACGCGTATCATGCAACTACGGTCCTTCCATGTTCTATCTCTCAAGAGAGGCCTAGGGTAAGATATTTTTTGGCTTCCTAATAGCCTTGGCAATGTTCGATTTTGTTGTGTGACCTCATCTTTGAAAAACTCATTTTCCAAATTGTCACACCACTTTGTGCAAGGATTTCTTGGAATCAATCATCATAAAATACATAGGAGATTTATTTGCCCTTCACAAAGACGAGGAGTCAGATTCCATCTTGGATCTTACAAATCTCCATACCAAGTAGCTCGTACCCAATCTCAACCCGAATGACCCTGTTAAATGACTAAGGAAGAGTTAAAGCATGAGGATCAGATACAAGGTTACAATAGATCCTTAGGTCAGAGGACTACTAATATGCACGAGCATAAGCGGGAGAATTAACTACTACTGACATGCCACTATGGCTATCCAGTGGAGTCTTCGAGTGGGTCTTTAGTGTCTTGTTCTCTAACAAGCACCCATCAACATGCACCCGTATCTCATACGATCGCTCATGGAACAGAACAATATCCAACTTTTGAATTTATGCATTATTAGTGCAAGTTTATTTGGATCTTAGATACTATATCTTATAAGATATTATGACTTGAAAGATTTAAAATCATGAACATATAGACTTATTCCATGGTCATCGAACCGAGTCCTATAGTCATAAGTGATCTAAGGCTTAGACTTCATCCAAATGCCAGTGAAGCAATATAGAGTATAAGATAAAGATTGCCATATAAAGAATATCATTTAATCAAGATTTTTTTACAAGAAAATATTTTTATGAGGCCTATCCTATTAGCTTGCCAAGCATTATTCCAAAAGCTTCCCATACTTATATACACGAAGATGCTCAAGAAAAGAGCTTTAGGAGGGGGATCTATCTTGCAAAAAAAAAAGGTCTCCATTTTTGTGAGGAGATATTGGTGAAGACGCTCCCTATTGGGTTCAAAATTCTAGATTTTCCTATAAATGATAGGATGAATTTTTGAAGTATGGACTAGAAATTCTTTTTCACGTTCAACCATGTAAGAGTATGCAACACAAGAATCGAATTAATAAAGCAAAAAATAGCTAAAGTCAAAACTTGACTGCACTCCATACAAGGATAAAATAATGCTCTTAAGATGGACTTGGATGAGCATAAATACCTTGATTGCTTAAAATCCAAGTTAGAATTGAAGTTAAGGTAGAACTTTTCAAAATTGTCTCCTCCTGGTGCAGAACATATCCAACAATGTTTACCCTAGAAAAGCACCTCTAATTTGTCTGAAATTTGGGTATCACCTCCCCAACACCATGAGGAATATCCAACAAAAATTTTAGTAAAAATAAAAATTGGCAAGTGCTTCAAAATCACCTCCAATTAATCTACACCGTAGTGGATCTTCAAGAGCAAAGCTAACCAAATGTCTAGCCTCTAATGAAATGATCCACACACCCAAGGCAAGCTCCAATCAGCCTTTAGTTATCTGGATCACCAAATTAGGAAGAAGAGTTGAAGCCAAAAAGTGGAGGGAAGGTGAAGAAAAATGTGTGAAACTCTAACACATAAGTTGATCACACTTTTGGAAGGAAAAAGAGAATCTAGCATGTTGGTATTGCATTGGCCACCTACCCCTCTATTTATAGATGAGGAGGTGTGATGCAAGTTGGCATCACACCTCCCACAAGGTATGGTGCCTTCTAAGCAAGACAACTTGCATGTGAAATATGAATTTCATTTGCATTTGAATTTCATTTGGAGTCTTTATTTCATCTCATGAAATGTCATCCAAATAAATTCAAGACGCACTTCAAATGAACTCCTTCATTTGAATTTTCCTCCAAACTAATTCTTCACATTAATTAAAGTAGCTCCTTAATTAATTAATTGTTCTTGAATCGACTTTTTATGTCAACTAATTGAACTCCTTAAATTAGAAAGTATGAACTTAACCTCTTAAATTATCTTGACTAATTGATTGTCATATGGCACCTATTAAATTAACTCCTTAATTTAATTAGTCTAATTTGACCCTTAAATTCTTTTGATCAATTTAACAATTAAATTAATCAAGTCAAAATGACCAAAAAATTAGCCAACCGTTTTCTCCACAAAATCAATCACTTGGAATTTTTCTAACTCTTAGAAAATTCCCTTGATCAAATAGGACTTCCTTTAGGCTTTTGTGTGTCAATTTTTGGGTTCTCCCATTTATTGGATATGGGATCATAGCTCTTGTGATATTTTGAATATCGAAATATTTACATTAGTTTAAACTCTTTTAAACTAATAATTCAATTCAATTAATCTCTATTAATTGAAAAGTACTCAATCTCCATGGTCGATGTCCAACCGCAAGCCCATGGAGCTCAATTAATTGGAAGAAATGAATATGCTTTTGGTGAACCATTTTAGCTCTACGCATGTTATGTAAATACGACACTTTCATTTTTTATCTCCCAAAAGTGGCCTAGGACAAGATATTTGTCAATTCTCTAATAGCCTTGATAACTATGTTCTATTCCTAATGTTCAATTTCTCTTATGACCTAATCTTTGAAAAACTCCTTTTCCAAATTGTCATACTACCTTATGTAAAGATTTCATATAATCGATCATTATAAACTATATAGAAGATGTACTTGCCCTTTACAACAACGAGGATATGGATCCTATCTAGATCTCACAAACCTCCATGCCTAAGTAGCTTATTCCCAAGCTCAACTCTGATGACCCACAGAGTTGTTAAAGAAAAGTCAATGCATAAGAACTTAAACATAAGGTTACCATGGATTCTTAAGTTTAAGGACTACTTGTATGTACTAGCATAAGTTGGAGAACTTTTCACTATGGCTATCTAGTGGATTCCCTAGATGGGCCTTCAATAAACTTATTTTCTAACAAACACCTACTAATATACACTTAGATTTATGTATCGTTAGTGTAAGTCTATCCAAATCTTAGATGTCCTGTCTCATAAGATTTTGTGACTTGGAATATTTTAAAATCATGATTGTGTAAGACTTATTTCATGATCACAAATCAGTGTGAGACCAAGTCCTATAGTCTTGTGTGATCTAAAGGTTTCAACCAAATACTAGTGAAATAAAATAAGCATATGATAAAGATGGCCATAGAAATAAGAATATCATTCAATCAAGATTGCCTCACAAGTGGATTGCATTACCTTAAGATGTGCTTGGATCACTAATGAGATCTTGGCTCTTTAGCTTGTGCAACTGCTCCATTATTGTCACATAAGACAACTATAAGCTCAGCAATGTTAGGTAATACATCCAACTCTTGGATGAAGTTTTTCAACCAAACATCTTGCTTTATAGCTTCTAAAGCCTTAATATATATTCTACCTCTATGGTAGAATCAGCTATGGTATCTTATTTGGAACTCTTCCAACTCACCATGCCGCCATTGAGGCAAAAATATAAATCTAGAAGTGGATTTTAGGTCATCTACATTATATTAAAAACTAGAATCCAAAAATCCCTTGAGTTTCAATTTTCCATTGCCATATACCAAAAATAAATCCTTAGTTCTTCTCAAGTAATTAAAGATTTCTTTAACGACTTTCCAATGATGTTCATTGGGGTTGGTTTAAAAGTGGCTCGTAAAACTTAAAGTGTGTGCAACATCCGATCTTGTACATTGAACAACATACATTATGTTCTTTATAGCAGACGCATAAGGTATATGGGACATTTTATGTCTCTCGTCGTTAGTCTTAAAGGCAATAAACTTGGAGAGAAGAAGATCGTGTCCCATAGGGATGAATCCCTTCTTGGATTCTTTTGTACTAAATCTCTTTAGTATTTTGTCAATGTACAGTATTTGGAAAAACCTCAGCACCCTCCTTGATCTATCTTTATAGATACATATGTTTCTCCCATATCCTTTATGGAGAATTATGTGGATAACCATGCTTTAGTACACTCTACCATTTCTTTTTCATTTCTAATGAGAAGAATGTCATCGACATAAAACATAATAAACTATATACTAATTCCACTAGCTTTCTTATACACACAAGGTTCATACATATTTTTGACAAAACCAAATGATTTGACTATCTTATCAAAATACATGTTCCAACTTCATAAATCCTATTTGAGTCCATAAATAAACCACTCGAGTTTGCAAACCTTTTGCTTACTCTTTTTGGAAGTAAAACCTTGTGGTTATTCCATATGGATTTCTTTTTCAATATTTCCATTAAGGAAAGGGGTTTTCACATCTATTTGCCATATCTCATAGTGATAATATGTGGCTATGACAAGTAAAGTCCTAATGGACTCAAGCACAACAATCGATGAAAACGTTTTTGCAAAATTAATACCAGGTCTTTAAGTGTAACATTTTGCCACTAATTACACCTTAAAGGTCATTACCTCTCCATCAACTCTTAGCTTTTGCTTACAGATTCACTTGCAATCAAAGGGTACTATACCCTTTGATAGATCTACCAAAGTTCATACTTTGTTGGAGTACATGAAGCCTATTTTAGATTTTATGATGCAAAGCTAATATCCCAAATCTATGTCAAACATAACTTGCTCATAGGTCTTCAGATCACTATTCGATTGCCCTATTTCATGAAGAAATTTGAACCTTTTGGGTTACTTCTTGATTTGTTCCAACCTTTTTAGAGGTTGTGTGCAAGGCTCTAATGTCCGCTTGTGGGATTTGTTGATCATTTTAAACTTCATTAAGCTCAATAACAATGCTATTTCTATCTAATAGAAATTCCTTTTCCAAAAAGTGGCTTTTTCTTGAAATAAAGACCTTTTGTTCCAAGGGATTATAGAAATAATAACCTAAAGACTCTCTTAGGTATCCTATAAACTTGCACAAGGTGGATCTTTCATCCAACATGTCTCCCACTTGTTGCTTGACGCAAGCGGTAGAGCCCTAAACTCTTAGAAAAGTATAAGAATGTACTTTGCCATACCATATCTCATGCGGTATCTTTGGCACCAACTTTGAGGGTATTACATTTAGTAGCTTTGTTGCTGATATCAAGGTGTATCTCTAAATGGATATAAGCACATCGAAAAAAGTCATCATAAAATGTACTATGCCCAAGAAAGTATGGTTTCTCCTTTCAACTACTCCATTGCATTGTGGTGTGCTAGGTAGAGTCCATTGACAGAAAATTTCATTCTTCTTTAGATAATCTAAGAATTTGGTACTTAAGCATTCCCCCCCTCAATCCAATTGAAGAGCTTTAACACTTAGTCTCATTTGCTTTTATACTTCATTTTTATACTCTTTGAATTTTTGAAAAGCTTCGGACTTATACTTGTGGTTCGCTCCATTTGTCCTACAAAAGTAGCTTTAATCATTTTTTCCTTTAAACAAGACTCATAAGTAAGAAGATCATCAATGCCACTAACATTTAGGGCTTTGAGAGCTTTTATCTTGTTTTTCCTATTTTTGAAAATATGTCTAAATATTGCATACCACAATATGGCATTTTTTGGGTTATCTAATTTTCTTTTACTTTCTTGAAAATGTAGTAATGATGGTTGAGAATCTAAAATATACAATCCATTTTTTAATGTATTTTGTGCAATTGAAGAATTATTTTTTAATGCCTTTAAATTCCCATTAGATATAGAAAAATTATATCTTTAATTATCCAACACGGGAATAAAAATAATAATCTTTATCAAGATTGGGTACATAAAAGCAAGGATCAAGTACAATATAGGAGTTCCCAAGTCTTACTTGATAACGCCTTTGACTATAGCTGCAACTTTTGCTTCATTGTCTAAGTGGAGGATCATATCCCCATCATTGAAACTCTTTATTCTTTTCATCTCCTGTAATGAATTACAAAAGTGAGAACCACATATAGTATTAAATACCCAAGAGGAAGAATTTATTGTTAAGTGCACTTTAATAAAGCACACACATTTTCCAAGGGTGCTAAGGTACTCCTTATAATTCCTTTTCCAATGGCCTTTCTCGCCACAATAGAAACAAGCAATATCAACTTTGACCTATTTCTTTTTCTTGATTCTTCAGGAACCTTTTAAGGGTTTCTTTCCATTAGAGGAAGAACTCTTCTTTCTTTTACCTCCTTTCTTAGCATCCTTAGGGCTCTTAGACTTAGATGGTGAAGCAAGCATAAGAAGCTCGTCTTTCTTCATTGTTTCCTCGGCAGCTACAAATATATTGATCAATTCGTTAATCATCACTTCTTTCTTGGACATATTAAAATTCATAATGAATTGGTCGAATGAGCTAGGCAATGATTGAATGATCAAATCTACATAGAGCTCATTGTCAATGATACCACGTTTCTCAATGAGATTGATTGTATTTAGCCTGTGGCCATTGACACTTATGCCTTTATTCATTATACAACTAGATATCTCCTTAGACAAAGTAAACCGTTTGTGTCTAATTTGAACACCATACAACTCTTGTAGGTATATGTAGATCTCATGAGCATGTTTTATGTACTTGTGAGTCTTTTGAAGCTCATTAGTCATAGAAGCCATCATGATGCACTTTTTTTGTAGATCATTATCCACAAACATCATGAACAACTCACATGCATTGTCGGTGGCATCATTGCCAATGATGTCCTGTGGACTTTGGTCGAGGAGATAAGTGCTTTTTTCAGAATCTAGAATTATCTTGAGGTTTCTCAACCAATCATGAAAGTTTAGCCTAGTTAGATTATTAGTTTCTAAAATAACATTGAGTAGATTCTTAGCCATTTTGCTGGACATTTCAAAAATCTATAGAGGTGAAAAAGAGAGTATAAGCATGTGATTGAATATTGATATTGAAAATATGTTTATGGACTTCAAGAATTTTTTTCTCCCATTATTTTATCAAATTCCTCACGCCTTTGAAGAATTTGAAAAATCTCATTTCCTAGTGAGAATCAAGATCCTAAAGACTTGTAAGTGGATCCACGTGTCATGTGCCATCCACAAACAATCAAAAGGCAAGTAGCTTTTGCTAATTGCATCTCTATGCAACCTTTGATATATTTTACCTCACTTTTCATGAAAAACCCATGTGTCATGCACCGTCTATATAACATTTAGAAAATATAAATTAAGAGGCATGCAAGCTCTAATTTAATACAATCATTTTCAACAACATGAAATAAATAAAATCAATATTAAAGGCTTATGATCCTCCCTATTCTTTCATCATTCATTCAACAATTAAATGAATGAAAAATCAAGAATTTACCTTCAATCCTACAATTAAATGCTTATCTCATAAACAATTAATTATATAGTAAAAATAAGCATAACAATTATGGATCTTATTTTGCGCCAAATTGAAGACTAACTTGAACAAGATTTTAAAAGCAACAAAAATGTCAAACATAATTTTGAGAGCTTGCACAACACTTGTGTATCTAAGTAGCATGATTTGGATTAATTTTGGTCAAAAAAATAACACAAAACATGCCTCAAAACTTGCCTAACTCAAATCCAAAGTAGAATTGAAGATATGGTTGAACTTTTCAAAACTGTCTCTTCTTGGCGCAGCAGAAATATGGTAATGTTTGCCTTAGGAAATCATCTTCAATTTGGCTGAATTTGGATCGCAGTTCCCCAACATCTTAAGAAATATCCAGTAAAAGTTTTATCAAAAACAAAAATTAGCAAGTGCTCCAAATCACTTCCAATCAATCTACATTGTAGTGGATCTTTAAGAGCAAAGTCATCCAAATGTCTAGGCTCTAATGAAATGATCCACACACCCAAAGAAAGCTCCAATCAGCCTTTAGTTTGCTTGATCACCAAAGGGTAAAGAAGACATGAAGGCTAAAAAGTGGAGAGAAGGAGAAGAAAAATGTGTGAAACTTTAACACATGAGTGGATCACACTTTTGGAGGGAAAAAGAGAATTTAGAATGTAATCTTACATTGGCTAGCATCACCCCTCCCATGAGGTAGGGTGCCAACAAAGCAAGACAACTTGCATGCAACAAGTGAATTTCAATTGCATTTGAATTTCATTTGAAGTCTTCATTTCATCTCATGAAATATCATGTAAATAAATTCAAGCTGCACAACTCCTTCATTTGAATTTCCTTAAAAAATTAATTCCTCACATTAATTAAATTAATTCCTTAGTTTAATTAATAGGTCTTGACTTAACTCCTTAAGTTGACTGACTTAACTTTTTAAACTAGAAGGTGTTAACTTAACCCCTTAAGTTAACTTGACTAATTAATCGTCATATGGCACCAATTAAATTAACTCATTAATATAATTAGTCTAATTTAACTCGTTAAATTCTTTTGATAGATTTAAAAATTAAATCAATTAATCCAAAATGGCCAAAAATTAGCTAATTGTTTTCTCCATAAAATCGGTTACTTGAAAATTCTCTGACTATTAGAAAATTCCCTTCATCAAATAGAAATTCCTTTAGGCTTTTGTGTGTGATTTATTAGGTTCTCCTATTCACTAAACATGGGCTCACAACTTTTGTGATGTTTTGGATATTGAAATATTCACATTAGTTTAAATTCCTTTAAACTAATAACTCAAATCAATTAATCTCTATTAATTGAATAGTACCCAATCTCCATGGTCGATGTTCAATTGCAAGCCTATAGAGCCCAACTAGTTGGTCAAAATAAATATGTTCTTGGTGAACTATTCTAGCTTTATGTCTATGTTGTAACTACGGTTCTTTCGTCTATTATCTCCTAAAAAAGGCCTAGAGCAAGATATTTATCGGCACCCTAATAGCCTCGATAACTATGTTTCTATTCCTAGTGTCTGATCTTCTTTATGACCTCATCTTTGAAAAACTCATTTTTCTAATTATTATACTAAATGTGCAAGGATTTCGTGGAATGGATCTTGATAGAATACATAGGAGATGCACTTACCCTTCACAACGGCTAGAAGATAGATCCCATCTTAGATCTCACAAACTTTCATGTTTAAGTAGTTCATACCTATGATCAGCTCGGATGACCTGCAGAATAGTTAAGAAAAAGCTAAAGCATGAGAACCTAAACGTAAGGTTGTCATTGATCCTTAGGTCTTAGGACTAATTATATGCACTAATGTAAGCTAGAGAACTTGCCACTATGGCTATCTAGTAGACTCCCTGGGTGGGCCTTCAGTGAATTTATTCTCTAACAAGCACCCACTAACATACACCTATGTCTAGCATGGATTACTCATAAAATGAAGCAATATCCAAGCTCTTGGATTTATGTATTATTAGTGTAAGTATATTCAAATCTTAGATGCCATATCTTATAAGATTCTACAACTTCGAATATTTTAAGATCACAATTGTGTAAGACTTGTTTCATGATCATCACCCGATGTGTGATCAAATCTTATAGTCTTGTGTGATTTAAGGGCGTTAACAAAATTCTAGTGAAGTAAAATGAGCATAAGATGAAGATGGCCATAGAAATATGAATATCATTCAATCAAGATTGTCTCACAAGTAAAATAGTTTACATGCCAATCTAATTGGTTGCAGGGTACTATTCCAACAAACTGTGCTAAAATTGAACTTTAATTTGGACTCAAACCTTGTCTAGTTTGGTAAGTTTTGATTTTTAATGAATTAATTAGCCCTAATTTGTATGATTAAGTTATAATAGGTTGGAATTAGATGCATACCTTAACATTTAGCAAAATAAATAGTAAATTAAGACCTTATTACAAATTTAAACATTAGTCGTAGATTAATACAACTTTCATTGGAACTAATATAGTTGAGGGCGCTGAAGATAATAGTAGTGATAACCTATCTACCAACTCGATAAATTGAGAATTCTGAATTAAACTTACCTTAGGCATCTTGGTATGGGAACAAGATTAGAAATTACGATAGGATGAATCTTAACAAAGATGCTAGGTGTAAACATGCTTATCATTTAAAGAATTCATAGAATAATGATCCGACAAATTACTTACGATAAAATATTAGACTAACTTGGATGCAAGGACTTGAGCATCCATATAGCTAGGGATTCCTCTATATTTATGAAGTGAGATTTACTATATTTCTTTGTTGGAGAAAAAACATATATACCTTTTAATACATCTTGGTTGCCTGATTCTATTTTTGTTGAGATTCAAATCAATGTTTGTTTGTTATATGCTATTATGCAATTCTTATGTTGAACTTTGATAGTCTATCTGACATGTTCTTCTTTTCCTATAATTCTTAAGCCATTATTATTCAAAACATTAGCCTATCTAGCAACAAAATATTGCATAATATTCTTTGCTACCTTCTCAAATTTGATATCTCATGCCATACCATTACATTTTAATACATTGATTTTGTGATTCTCTCATTTGAACTTGATAAATTGCTTTTACACCTTGTAGCATACTATTCTTGAGATATCGATTCATCATCCTAGCTATTTTATTTTCAGCATGCTTGTCTTTGAATTTCTACATTAAATTTGTAATATCAATGAAATATTCTACATGACTCCTTTCTCTAGAAGTGGCCCTTGAACAATGTTTTGAAAATGATATTTTCTAAATAATATGTTTTTATTTGAAAGAATCTCGAAAAGTATTATTTAAACTTGGAATTTCTGGCAAACTTATCTAAACTAGATTTTGAGTCTATTGTTTGAACTATAGAGCTCTTAAAGGTTTGAAACTATGATTTGACTAATTCGTTATCAACCCAATCTCCATATTTTATGATACTATATGTGAGGCAGTTGTGTTGACTAGATGTTGTTTATCTATAATTGTTGAGAGGTAATCTTACTGACTAGTAGTTGTTATTCTATACTTCTTACAAGGAGGTTATCTATACTTGTTGTGTTAGAGGCTATTATATTGATTGACTCGTATTGATATATTGTGATAGAGGCACTCTTACTGGCTAGCCCATATTAATATATTGGAGATAGAGGAAGCCTTGTTAGCTGTTATGCATTGATATATTAGTGATAAAGACGATCATATTGATTGACCTATATTGGTATATTGTGATAGAGGTAGTGTTGTTGGTTGACCCATATTGATATGTTGATGATAGAGGCAACCTTACTGGCTGACCTATATTGATATATGGGTTATAGAGGCAACCTTATTGACTAACTTGTATCGATATACTAGTGATAGATGTAGTTATATTGACTGACCCATATTGATATATAGTAATAGAGGTGGCTTTGCTAGCTGACCCATGTTGGTATATTGGTGATAGAGATAGCCTTGATGGCTGACTCGCATTGATATAATCGTGATAGAGATAATTATGTTGATTGACTTATATTGATATAGTAGTAATGGAGGAAGCCTTGTTGGTGACCTATATTGATATATTGATGATAAAGATATTGTTGTTGACTGACCCGTATTAATATATTGGTGATAGAGGTAATCATGTTGATTGAACAGTATTGATATATTATGATAGAGACAGCCTTGCTGGCTAACCCGTATTGACATTTTAGTGATAGAGGCAATCTTTCTGGTTAACTCGTATTGATATACTATGATAGAGGCAGTCAGGTTGGGCGACCTATGTTGATATATATATATTCAAGATAAAGGCAGTCTTGTTGACTAACCCATAAAATTAGTACAACTAATTTTGTGAAATGTTCCTATACAATTTATTTCATAAGCAGAACAAAGTCCTGGATTTGAATATGAGTTTTTTATAGCTTAAAACAACCTTATTCATGCGGTTCTTTAAAATTAATCCAAATCCTAAGTTTTGTAATATGAAATTTTCCATGAAATATAATGAAAACTTGAGATGTCACTTTGCTGGTATATGATGGCCTAGAGTCAGCTTATTATGTATAAAACCTAACATATCATTTCTCAAATCTATTTTTTGATCCTATGAAATCTAGTTATTACTTAACAACTTGTTCCCTTGATATTACTTATAGTTGTTGTACGTTAGACCGATGTTGTTCTATACCATATAATCATTATTATACTATTCATGTATCTTGATCATTACCTCATTAAATCATTCGAACTTATCTGTCTTGTATTATTTCTTTTGGTTCTTTACCCTAGATTAAAGAGTAGAAGGCACCATGAACTTAGACCACATGAGGTGTAGTATATATAGTATTATCAAGAGATTTACAAACGGTAAGAATATGGTATATATGTATGCTTGCAATGTAATAGTATGTTTGTCAATATATTATCACTTTTGTCTTTTGATGAAATGTAATTGGCTAAAGTTGGATATTTGACACGAGTCTCTAGGCAACTGAAAATTGTGGAAACTTAGGTTTGGTTTGTAGTTTGTAACATGACTAGTTGACAAGGATGTTGTTCATTGATTATGATCTTGCTTATCACTTGGGATGTTGTGGGACTATTTGAATTAAGAATTTTGGCGACATCTTACCTTGCTTTTGGAAAAAGTATTTTTTTTAAAACCCAATCAAGGTAGCATTCTTAATGGGGAGTAATCGCCTCCCAAAGGAGGGCACTACAAATATAAAGACCATTAAGAGTAATGATAATTTTGAGAATATCATAAAATTGCACAAAACATTTGAAGTGATTAATAGGCAAATTTTCATCACGAGTGTGTAAGATGATTCACTATTCTCTCATTAGGGTCTATTAAGTTTTATGATTAATTGGGTTAGAAGTTTTTGTTCCATTTTGCAAGTAAGAAGAAGACCAAACAATTAATCACCTACTTGTCCACCACTCAATAGAGAGAAAATGAAAGCTTTTGAACCTTCATCAATTGGTTCAATAATAAGGTGTAATAAATACGAGGTTAAAGGATGCTAAGTTTGGACATGATGGTGAACATAGTAATTCAAAGTCTTAGAAAAGAACCCTAGCTTCTGCTTGGGTAAAGGACCCTCGTGCATAAATAGAATAGTTGATAGAGATGGTATAGAAGTACATTTATGAAGAAGAAGTGAATTAAACAAAGAAGAGGATTAAAGTAAGAATGAACTCTAGATTTAAAGGGACCTCGGTCCTTAGAGGAACAAGGTAAACATTTTTATTAGAAAAAATAAAGATATCACATGTAGGGAATTTTAAACATTATACACCATTGGTGACTTCTAGGGCTAGGGATCTCATAAAGGTTGAGTAAAGACATCAGAAATCGGCTAAGAATGATGAAACTTATACTTGAAGAAGTACTCTGATAGCTAATGTAATTTTTACAAGGACACAAGTCATGATACAAAAGAATACTTCCAACTAAAAGATGAAATCAGGAGGCTAATACATGTGGAGTAACCTAAAGATAGCCATGAGCACAAGGAGAAAGCTTAGAGTTTATGGGAGATAAACAACCACATGAGTGGTTATCAACATGATAGTAAATAGCTAATAGTAAGAGAATCTTCGAGATCAAGGAAGAGATATGAGTTGGTGGTTAGCTTGGATCGAGTTACATATAGCCTCATGCTTATGGAAAGTTAAATAGGAGAGAGCATTACTTTTGATGTGGTAGACGCTATCAGAGTATGCATGCCTATTAATGACCCTATGGTCATAACTCATAAGTATAGATTTGGCTTTGCAGTTCATTAAGGACTTGTGGACAATGGTAGTTTAGCCAATATTTTAAGGAGATAGAGCTTTTGTGATGGTGATTAAGCCTATGAACATGTCGTTGTTAGGTTTTGATAGTTCAGATATTATACCACAAAGCATGATAGACTTTCTACTTTGATTGAAGTTGAGCCATACAAAAAGACCTTGATGGGAATGTCACTACTAAGAGGTAAGCCCCCACTAGTTGAGTTGTAGGTAGGAATGCTGGACATGGTAATAAACACATAATTAGACACTACCAGAAAAAACGTCTATTAAGACTCCAAAAAGTATCACTGTAGGTAGATATTGTGACACTTGAAAAAAGTGACACATAGGTAGGTGCCCCAATAGCTTCTTTTGACATTTTATAGTGTCTCAAGAAATATTATACTATGACATTTGAAAGTATCTCAATAGTAATTATTTTAAGACACTATGTCACGTCATAAAATATGTTCTTAACTACTTTAACTACCTAATTACATGACATAAGAAAATGTCTACATACGTGAATATATTGACACTTTATAATGTCCAATTAACATGATAACTAGACATTTCCAAGTGTCTCTATATATTGGATATAGTAACACTCTTTTATGTCTCTTTATACTTCTAGATATGGTGATAATTTATATATCCAGAGAGTCAAATAATGTAAAGATTCTCTATATGAAAATATATGAAATGTATCATGATAATCCTATTTGAAAATGTATCCTAGTAAACCACTTCAAAAGCACATTTTTGTAGCTAATTGTTATTAATTAGAACAAACTAAAGTTAACATGTTTTCATCACTTGCAAAGAGTTAGATACAAGAAAACTTCACATGAGTAAAAGGTACAAGCTACTTGTAAGCAAACATTGAGAGCTATATCATGATATGTCCATTTTTATAGTTGACTTCATAACATCTCAAACATAAGCAAGTGTTGTTTAGTCTCTCATCTCATTTCAAGGTCAAGTAAAGAACTTCACATAAGGTGTAGAAAATTAGTGATAAGAAAAACTATCATAAAATACTTTTACCATGGAATCACTATGAGTTCATAATAAATCCAAGCTATTGCTACTCATAAAGGTCACAAACATAATAAAAAATGGGAATCAAAGCAAGTATCTCATTCAAAAGCTGGCAACACCAGTTAATATCCATTTCAACTAAATGCATAACAATACATTGTATTACATCAAAAATCCAAGTTTCAAATGATAGCTCTCTTTCTCAAAAGTAATTCCAACCATTAATATAAGTTCAAAAGGTTAAGAAAGAGATTGCTGACAAACTTCAAAAATTGATAGCTACACCGTGAGCACTTGTTGCTATTGCGTCTTTACACCATTAGAACTTCTCATAAATGCTCATCTACTAATCAATAACATTAATTAGATAATCAAATTGAAACAAGAAACTTTAGAAAATAAAATAAATTATGGTATAGAAATGAGTATAGCTTGCTAACCAAATGGAGTGGCCAAGCAATAGCTATGCCCATAATCTCTCTAATAGTTGTGCATTCATAAATAGGCTGAATCAACTCTTCACCCAACTCCAATGCAACATTTACTTTCACCTCAGACCATTTTTTCCTAATTCTATATGTCAAACCTGTTTTGATGGATCTAAACTTTCAACACAACCAATTGCTACAACGTTTGATGGATCAAACGTACTTCTCAAAGAGATTGTCACCCAAACCCGTATTAAGCATCTCAACTTTAAAATTATACGGAACAATCTCAACTAGACCTAACTAGTGATTTGATCTTCAATTTTTATGGTTAACATCAAAATATTCAAGTTCCATTACTCAATTGAATTTCCTAAATTGATTTGTATTCATTTTACTCAAGTCATATTGTGTAACAAATAACACTGCACGTCAAACTAAAGTAAATAATGAATTGGTGCATAGAGTGATTACTTTTAGAGGCCTTGAGCTAATAGTTGAGGTTACTCGATGGTCAGAGGCTGAGAGGTGGTCAAAGGATGATGAAGGAGCTGTAGGGACTTTTGGTGGAGAATCGTATCTACCTCTTTGCATATTCATCATTTTCAAGTCATTTATTTGCTTGTCTTGCTCATCAATTCTTTTGTTCAACTTCTCATTCTTATACTCAATATTTATTTAATGACAGCTAGCTCGACTAGGCATAGTACCATGTGCATCAAATGAAGCGACACCAAAACCAAACATGAGCACTCTTCCACTTTTTTCTTGTATTGCTTGAGAAAAATGTCATTTGGACCTTTATTGTTTACACTGCATGCCAAGTTACTTCTTAATTCTTTCATTTTCCTCTAAAAAAATAAACACACTATAATTCACCTAAACGATCAAGTAAATACTTAAGTTTAAAATAATAAAAATAGGTTATTATTTTTTCCCCCTCAATTTCACTCAAATATAAAGAAGTTAGAGATAAGAGAAGTTTGACCAATGATTCTGAAACAATTGGATTAGACGTGTTCCCATTTTGAGTGTAACATTTCAATTATATCATCATTCAATTATTAGCTCTATTTTCATCACATTCATCATCCCTTGCATTTGTTTCTTTCTCAGCTAATGCTATATTCTACAAATAACAATTTGCATAAAGACTTCATTTCATTAATTAAAAATACTATCGCACTTACCTTAATCTTATCGGCAACTTGAACAAAACTTTTTCTTTCCAGTATTGTGATTCATTTTCTTTTGTGCTTTGTGCGCTTGGTTTCCAATATAATGTCTCTACATGTACAAATAAATATAAATAAAAAAGCTTTAAGTATGTAAATAAGAAAGCTTTAATTCTATTATTAACATAAATTTAATAGTTTATATATATAGACAATGTTTATTTATTACCCGTGCTTCGGTAGTATCCTCATAAATCACAAGGTTTTTCCATTGATTAGAAGAACCCTTTCATCATCTGAATCAAGTTGTCTACACAAATTTTGTTCCAGAGATGCTTTTGGATCAAAGTACTTTCTTTTTACTCTACTCTTCTAGCTCATCCATTTTTCCCTATGTTTTTCAAAGCCCAAACTTCAACTCCCAAAGAAAGCACAAACTTTTCCTAATGTGTCGTGTAGAAAGTATGATAATTTCGTTTAATCTTATAATGAGAAATAAAAACTACTACATATAATAAAGAAAAAATAGTTAAAGAGTTTGCAATATTACCTTAAGCAAGTCTATTGTTGCTTTTTTGAGGGATTGTGACACTTATGCCAATCTTTTATGTCCAAGGGTAGTAATGAGCCATTTCTAACTATGGTATCAATTAATTCGACATACTTGCTTTTATTTAGGTCAATAGGTTGTCCAAGCTTGTCAATTTAAACTTCCTTGTGTGTTCTCCTTGCCCAAACATGAGCCATGTGAGTAGCCCTTCGAGTGTTTTGTTTTTCATAGGTAGTACCTTGAAATAAAAAAGTTATGTTTATAAAATATTTTCATCATGGATAGGTAATATAAAACTAAAATAAGTAAATTCTTATGCAAATTATACATAAAATATTGCTTATATTACTATACGTATCAAATTTTTGTATATATTCTCAGTGATACAAATTTGTGTAAATTTGTGTAAATTTGTGTATGGTAATAGAATAAGGGGATAATGGTTAGATATCAAATGAAAAACATTTATGGTATGAAGCCACAATTTTGCAATTGTGTATTTTACACCCCAATGAGCATAAACAACAAATTGGTCCATATTTCTTTCATAATATTCTATTTCTTTGTGATCATACTCCTATTCATTAGAGATGAGAATATAATTAAAAAATAGATAATGAAGTGGTTATTGCTTTATCTCTAGTGCAAAAGGTTCAAGCTCACAAGAATTGATCGTGATATAGCATATGAATAAATGTTTAGTGCTACATTATCACTTGGATTTGCATCAATCTAGTGTTTTAGACTTCAAAAAACATAAGCTTTTCATTTCATTCATCTTCAAACTAACATATCTAAGCTTCACAGTTTAGGATATAAGCATTTTTCTCCCATCACTTTTTTAAATTAATCACAAGAATGTATAATATATTGAGCACTTCTATTTTCTTCTTGCTGATTGTCATTCATCCCCAACAAATCTGGTCCAAGTTGCTGGTTAATATGTAGATTCTTTTTGTGTCCAGTATGTTGATTACTTGCCATCACTATAAAAAAAAGTATCATATGTTTTAGTAAAACAATAACAAAAAATCACCATCTAGCCATACAAAGTAAGCAGTAGGTTGTGTATAATATAATAATAATAAATATATGCATGAAATATATGAAGAATATTACATCATCCTAAAATATCACCTTTGTGTTTTGTTTGTTTGACATATCAAATTATAGTCCATATAGCAACATACAACAAAAGAAAAAGAAAGAAAAAGTTAACTGTAACTTCTACTTAAATAGATTTTTCTAAACTATCTACTAGAATTCTAGGGAGCCCCTCACCCAAATGACGTCTTCATCCTCTTTAATTGGTTGATAAGCATAAGCTTCACTTTGTAAAATAGTGTCAACACCATCAGTTGACAAATCTTTGCCATTGTCAAAATTTTCTCTAGCTTTTATTTTAATAACAACATGCTAATCTTTAATGATAAGATCTTCGACATAAAATACTTGCTCCACTTGAGATGCAAGTGCAAAAGGCTCATTTTGTCACTCTGTATTTGTGAAATTGGTTAAAGTAAATCCATCATCGTCTTTTTTCAATCTCTGCCCTTCAATACCCAATCACAATCAAATAGTACAACCTTCTTACCACCGGTGTAATCTAACTCAATTATGTTCTTCAAAATTTCAAAATAAGTCATCTCTTCCAAGATATGCCTCCGATCTTTCTTGCTTGCAAAGCTTGTCATTGTGCAATAACCATTACCCCACTATTTAGGGGTTTTCTCTTTCTCTCAACTTGTTTAGTATGAAATCGAAATCCATTTACTATAAAGCCTTTATATCTTGTCCCAACAAGGAGAGGTCCCCTTGCAAGACATTTTATATCATCAAATTTTAGATCATCTTCATTGATATCCAACCCTTGGACCTAGGATAGAAGAATATATGATTGAAAAATTGTAGCGAACTAAAAGAAAAAATAATATATTATATGTGTAACTTATTTTAATGCACAAGATCCGAAAACCAAAAAGCAAAGAGCTCGCTATGATTACGCTTAATTTCAAGCTCTCTTGCATGATACTTCTTGCGCCTAACCAATGCCTATTGTTGGCTGCATAACAATAATAAAAATATTTAGTTAAATAATTAAAACCTATTTAACAAACAAAAAAACTCAATAGGAGCACCATTGTAGTTTACTCTCTATATGATGTAATCTCATCGCAATTGAATAAAACATATCGATGAGCTTTTGTCAATGTATCTCTACCCAAAATAGTTGCCTCTCCTTTCCATAATGAACGACCAATCCTTAAGAAGATATTTAAACCTAGTGAAGTTACTCCTTCCCCATCATAATTTCGACTAGCTTGATTATGCCTTGTTTTAACATTGTCATGAAATATAAAGAATAGAATGTCAGATATTCTTTTGCCAAGTATCCTTTTGCAATTGATCCCTCTAGCCAACTTTTATTATGTACATAGGATTTAAAAGTGCTCAAGTACCTAAATAATTAGAATAATAAGAAATTATTATGTTGAAAAGAAACTATATTAAAATTATTAATTTAAAATAAAGATTACCTTTCAATTGGGCACATCCAACGATATTGAACGGGTCCAACTAACCTTGCCTCAGTAACCAAGTGTACACATAAATGGACCATGATATCAAAAAATGTCGAAGGAAATATCTTTTCAAGTTGACAAAGTATGACTACAATTTCCTTTTCCATTCTGTCCAGGTTGGCATAATGGAGTGATTTAGAACATAAATCTTGAAAATTGTGAATCAAACAAATCAAAGGAGAATGCACTGGTTTTGGCAAAAGTTTGCGCAATGACAGTAGTAGCAATTGTTGCATCAATATATGGCTATCATGACTTTTAATGCCAAAAATCTTAATTATTTTCAAGTGCACACACCTTGATATATTTGTAGCATAACCATTAAGAACTTTTACCTTTTTCAAAACCTTGTAAAACATTTCTTTCTCTTATTTATCTAATGTAAATGAAGATGATGATATCTATTCTCGACTAGATTCGTAAGAAAATAGATGCAATCCAACTGTTATGCCCATAGTTTGCAAATCTAAGCGTGCTTTGTGATTATCTTGTGGCTTATTAGAATCCGGTAATGTATATAGGACTTTGTCACACACATTTTTCTCAATGTGCATGACATCAAGATTATGGTGCACCAAATTTGTTTTCCATTATGGTAAATCAAATAAAATACTTTTCTTCATCCACCTATATGGTAGCTGTGGATCACCAACTTTTTTTCTAAAATTATTTGAGAAACTTTTTTATTTCATCAAAGACCATAGATCCACTCAAATAAGATGGCACTTTTCGATGTTTCTCATTTCCATCAGATGATCCTTTTTCTTTTCAATAAGGATGATCCTTTGGTAATAAAATACAATGGCACATATAACAAAACTTGTGAGAGCCATCAAGCCATGTAGCATTTGTATGCCTTTAACAAACAGTACATGCATATTCCCCTTTTGTGCTCTAGTTAGACAAAATTGCATGTCTAAGAAAATCATTAATAGTCCAAAATAATGCTGCATGCATTAGAAATTTTTTTTTATATAAAACATCTTATGCATTTACTCCTCCATCCCATAATTCTTTTAGCTCTGCTATATTGCCAAGTTGCGTAGGACAAGGTGTGAGTGTGGATAACATGACATATGAATTTCTCATACAATTCCATGATGGCAAGTTATATGGCATTAAAATAACTGGCCATGCACTGTAATCAACCTTCATTGTTCTTAATGAATTTAACCTATCAGTTGCCAAACCTAGCCTAACATTGCGAGAATCTTTAGCAAAACTGGGATGGAGATAGTCAAAAGTGTGCCAAGTTGGTGAATCAACTAGGTGTCTCATGATACCATCTTTAGGGCGTTCTCCTACATGCCACCTCATAAGAGATGTAATTTTAGAATTCATAAACAACCTCTATAGCCTTAGCTTTGAAGGAAAGTACCACATTACCTTGCTTGGCACTTTCTTTTCTTTATTAGATTTAGCAAAAGGAACATCACTATTAAAAGAATAATCACTAGAAGAATCAAGTTCAAGCTCTAAAGTTTTCCATCATGGTTCATCACAAGTATCACACTTCATTTTGTTTCATTCGCACCCCAAGAATGCATGCAATCATTTTGGCATGCATCGATCTTTTTATAATGAAAACCTAAATCTTTCATTATTGTCTTGGTTTCATAATAATTTTTAGGTAGTTGAACACCTTCCAGAAATGATTCTTTAAGTAAATCAAGCATCATGGTAAAAGAACTATCACTCCAATGGCCAAGACATTTGATTTGAAGTATTTTGACAATGAAAAAAAGCTTTGAAAACTTTTGGAATCCTAGGTAAAGTTCTTGTTCAGCATCTTGCATAAGCCTATAAAACTTTTTAGCTTTTTCATTAGGCTCTTCTACCTCATTAGGTGACTTATTTCCACTAAAATTACCTTCATTTTGCATCTAAAATGCATCACGTAGGAAGCCTTGCATATCATCATAAGTATCTAGGCCATCATATGAAAGAATTGGAGATGATCCTTTACAGTACAACTCACCATGAAGAACCTATTTAGTATACCCAAAGTAAATGCCCTTCCACAACTATTGGTTTTCTACATTTGATATTCTTGCATTTTTTACATAAGCATAAAATGAGTCCATTTTTTGAATTCAAAATTGCAAAATCCAGAAAATATTATACTCCTTCTTTGAATTCAAAGCTTGACCTTGGGAGATTCATCCAACTCTTGTCCATATTATTATTTTGAAAGCAGCATGCACTTGAGTAAAAACATTATGCAAAAAAGAATAAATAATTAAAGATGAGCAACAATTAATAACAATATTAATATTAATAGATAGCCACTACCAATCATTCACTTTATGTTCATGGAACAAATAAATATAAAGAGAAGAGAATCTCATGCCCCTTCTTTAAAAATTAGTAAAATAAAATAAATTGAAAAAGTTTGAGATGTTTTTTTAAAATGAACAAAGGGATAAAAGGGAATCAAATGTGCCACATATATGAGATCGTTTTACTTGATTTAGGAGGATTGACTTCTCAAATCTAGTATAATATGTAGTCTTTTTCATTCAAATTGGTTTTATTCTATCAAATAATACCATAAGAATTTGCTATGAATAAAAAATAGGACATTAAGTTTACCAAATTGATCATGCATATGATGGTTAATCTGTACAACTTCTGGCTTCAACTTAAGGTTCAACAGAAAATAAAAAATTTGTTGTAGGATGTAAAAATCAAGAATCTTAGGCAAGTAATAAGTCGACTTAAGTTCCATCCAAGATTCATCTATCAAATAGCAGCAGGGTAGAACAAAAGTTCTGGAACTTAATTAGCTTCACTTCTAGTTCTTTACTCAACAAATTTGTCCATAAAAAAAATTCATTAAGTAAATATATCTCAATAAGACATAAAACTCATGTAAGAAACTCAAAATATATGTTTCCATATTTCATGTGTCGTCATTGTTCACAGTAAAAGAGCAAAGATATTGTATTTGAAATGTTTAACGTAGAAGGTATTAAGAGCACATATGATTATCTCAGGATGGAAAGTTGTAATTGATGAGTAATTTTGCAAGATTAGGATAACAACGTCAAGATTAATTAACCATGACCTCTTCAAATGTAAGAGAGGTAAACTTAGGCAACTAAGTGTGCTTTAAGAAAATCCTCAAGATTAAAAGTTTTTGGGCTACAAGCTTGCCAACAGAAATCCCACTTCAATGTTTTAAATTTTTTTATAAGTATTTTATTGCCAACTGAACCAATGTAAAAGACATGATAAAAGAAACATAAGAAAAAAATTCTTGTAGCCTAAGAAAGAACAGAAAGAGAGCAACTAATTTTTCCTAACATTCAAGAAGTTATAATATTCTCTACTATTCTAGAATCCATGTTGCTACCTCACTCCACGAAAGAAGTATCAAATTTTTAAATGAATGGAATAATTTACTTTATCAGGTTTAGAATCAACAAGACAAAGAGTTGAAAATAAAACATAAATTAATGGCCAAAATCGAAGTTTGGAGAAGTAAAATGCTGTCTTTCTTTCCTAATTCTTGCCTTATTAACCGTTTAACTAGTATCCAACTTAATTCCATTCACTATTAGGATGATCAATTAAAATCTTAAAGAACAATATATGCATAAAAAATCCTTATATCCATTGTAATATGCCAAATCAACATAGCTAAAAGAAGCACAAACACTCTCAAATACGCTATGACTATATTTAAGACAAATTAAAATTCTATAAAGTCTTCTAAAATCCTCCAAAGTTTAACATTGTATACAACAACAGACTTTGTTCCAAAAATTAATTCTCCTATTCTAATTTGTTTAATAGAGAGTACCTAGTGATTGACCATACTTAATCAGCAGATCATCTAATGCATTATATTTTAAAATATATGAGAGAAATATATAAAATATAAAATTTAAAAATTCTCCTGGTTTTATAGTAAATTAAACTTCTTCATGTAATATTATACATAAACAATCATACATGCATGGTTAGATAGCCTACAAAATTGACTATCTTCATCACTGTTCCCAAAGAAGAAACATGTTAGTGAGACCGCATGAAGTGTCTTTTTTATTTTTTCGTCTTAAAAAGAGAAACTTAAAACAATTAAAACAAATATCCTAACAAGCTTGTAAACAACAAATTCAAACTTAATTTCCATCCCCTGTACTGTGATCTCCTATTATTACACATATTTATATGAGCAATAATTGAAAATGAATAATTACCGAGCATCAATATAGTAAGGCTTTAGTTGGAAAAGTTCCCTCTCAAAAGCATCATAAACTTAATCTTCACATTTAGAATAGTTGCATGCTCATATATATCCCCTAAAAATGGCCAAATTTAAACTAAATATCCAGTATATAGAAGAAATAAATAAATAAAACTACCACAAAAGATATCAATGGAGGTAAAAACTACACTTGTTAGTGCTAATTCATGGACAGCATTTGGTGTTTCTTTAAATAATGGTTGTAGATTCTTAAACCTTGTCAATAAAACTTGGCACAAAGAGTAAACAATAAGTTGCACCATATACCAACAATATAAATCCCAAAAAAATTCCAAAGCATTTATTTTCTTATGATTTTCCATGTTTTAATGAGAAAGCAGAAGTGCAAAAGTTCAATTGATCACAACATTATATTTTGTGCTAAAGAAGTAATTTTGAGTACATAAAAACCTATGGTTGGTTTTTGGGATTTGTTAACTATTGGTACAAGATTACAATACACACACATTTGACCATAATTATTCATAGAAGTAAACTAAGATGTAGATTGGAAGACGTATGAGACCTGCTCACTCATTTGGCTCCATGAAAACCATCTCTAGGCTTAAATATCAAAACATCAAATCCTTTAATAACT
>JACGDI010005603.1:247564-266634 GCA_014898725.1 Jacaranda copaia
CCCCCCTTTTTTAACCTGTCTAATTATTTGTTTGTTGAAAAGTTTACAAGCTACCATTATTAATGGAGGCACTTCCTACAAAGTGTCTCAATTGATTTATTATTGAGACACTTTTTAAAAGTTTCATATTATATATGTCAAATTAAGGAGTTTTTTTAGTTGTGAGAAAAGATACTCATATTGGAATAACTGTAAATCATGCTGAAAATTAGAACGATCCTCGAAATAGCTAGCTAAAAAAGTTGGGACTTAGGAAAGAATGTACTATGAGTAGAGAGAGAAAGCAGTATGGTGAAATAAGAAGTTCAACCCACTTTTATAATGTTGTAGAATAGAAATCAAGATATTATGAGAAGCAAAAATGCACTAGAAGACTCATGGAGCTCTTCACAGTTAAACACCATTGAGAAATGAATGCATTTAATGGATAATGTCCCAATGGAGTTCGAGCTTTGAATTGAATGCTAAATGCTACTTCAAAATGAATGTATTAGTGGATTCTATCTCAAATGTTAGAGTTCGAGCATTGATTTGAATTGTTCCAACATATATCTTTCTTAATCATAATTAGCACACTTGTACAAGAGAGTTGATCTAAAAAACAAAAATCATGTGCTTCTATAGAAGGGTTAACAAATATTTGGAATAGATTAGTGAACCACAATAGAACTTGGTAGAACAAGAAATTTAATTAAGGAACCAAGCCATTATCAACATGGATCTAGTTTTCCTCAATAGGAGGCCATGCTCTGATATTTACTTCTCTTAACCCATTATGAGGCCATGCTTGGATACCTACTTTTCCTAACCCAAAGCTCATTCTGCACCTCATACTTGGATAAAGTGGAGGATTATTGGAGGATCAAGACAAATAGGTTAGCCCTGTAATGCAAATTTTATGTATATAAAAATAAACTTTACATGATAAGAAAAATGCAGCAAATTAAGATTTATTGAATTTAAGAATGGGGATACAATCTTTGATTTGATCCTCTTATTCTCCTCTTCAAAAATAATTTTAAGGTGAAGTTTAGTAGCTTGATCATGTTAGAATAGTATCCCTCAAACTAATTAGAATGGCATGTATAACTACTTCATGTAACAGTCTTAATTGAATGATATTCAATAAAATGGGGGTTAAAATAGTTTTACCCTTTGTGTTATTCGACAATGTTGTTTTACTTCATGTGTAAAAAAAGGTTGAATCGCCCTTTTATGTTTTCAAAATTTTGATCATTGCCTTCTCCCATAAACTTTAGTTCAATTTTGATGTGTATAGACAAAAATGCCCTCAGATAAATAAGAACCACCCCCCTCTACAATTCACAATCTCCAATTTTCCAATTTGAAAATCTCAAATTTGAAAATGATTGGGTCTTTTGTGATTGAAACCCTAGTTCTTTTCCCTTTTCAATTATTTTTTTCAATCTTTGAAGCATAACTTAAATACAAGTGAGAAAAGTAATTCCCAGTCATTGAAGAAAGGATTGGCAAGGTGTTTGGACGGAAAAAAGACTGAGATGGGTGATTATTTTAGACAGGAAAGGGGTTTTAGTTAGAGAAGCATTGGACGAGAAAGTTGGATGAGGTATGTGTTTAGAACACATAAAACTATGGATAATTGATGACTTAATATTTATTTACTATTTATTGAAGCGAGAAATTGAATATATGGTTAAAGTATCTATGAGATTCTTCTCGGGTTTGAAAAAAGATTCACTTTGTTTGCTTTTGCCATCCATGTGGGGTATATGTCTAATCTTAATATTGTTGGTGAGATGTTGGCGGTCCCTCATGAGAGGAAAATAAGAGCTACCCTAAATTCTGGACAAAAACTAGAACAGGGGCCCAGTTACTATATATATATATATATATATTCCTATTGATATTTTCTTTGTAAGATGAAATATTGCTGACTTATTTTATTTTTACTATGAATTAGTAGCAAATGTGTTTGCTCATGTAGTTTTTGGTGAATTTTATCTTAAATTTGTTATGAGTTATTTGTTGAATTCTTTATAAGTTATTTGTTGAATTCTTTAGTAGCTGATGTGTTTACTCATGTAGTTGTTGGTGAATTTTATCTTGAATTCATTAGGTGAATTATTGTGTTAATTAATGCTGATTTATTTTTTATAAATGCAGATACAATGCTGCATGATGTCCACATTTGGGTGGGGAGGGGGCAGTTTGTATCTAAGGAGTCCAATGTTGAACACAAGGGAGGTAGGAAACATATATTTAATAGAGTTAACTTGGATTTCATAGGGATGGCAAAATTATATGGTATGCTTACAAGCATCACTGGAAATGAAAATTGTATCTACGTCTTCTACTACTGTGTGTCTGGTTTACCACTTGACATAAGATTGAGGAATATTAGTTTGAGCACAACCATAGAAATTGCAAAGCTGGTTGCACATTATAAAGGTGTAAATATCCTTGTTGTGATCTATGTGGAGATTGGGTCATCTCCAATTATTGTGATAGACACCTCATGACTTGTGGCACCTAATGAGGGTATGATAGTTCCATATGTACTAGTAGAAAAACTTATATATAAGCCAGTAGATGAGTAGGTAGGGAATGAGCAAGCACATGAGATTAGGGATAAACATGATGATACACCTCAAGAGCCAGCAGATGGTCATACAGCACAAGAGGCAATAGTTAAGGCATCAAATGAAGGATTTGGGGCAATTTCTAAGGTAGAACAATCATATGAGTTCACTGATGAGCATGTAGCACGAGAGCCAACATAAGTGTACCTAGATGATCATATAGTAGTAGATAAATAGATAAGGAGTAAGCAAGCAAATGAAACTATTGAAAAACATGATGATGTACCTCAAGAGCTAGCAGATGATTATGCAACATAAGAGGTAGTATTTGAGGCATCAAATGAAGGATTTGGGCAACTTCTGAGGTAGAGCAAGTGCATAACTGGTGGAGATGGCAATGATAATATGTGGCCTATTGCCATGGCATTGGTCCCTGTAGAGAATATAGAGACCTAAACTTGGTTTGTTGGAGAACTATTGGATGATATTAGAGGTCTTGGAGAGTCCAAATAAGTGCTTATATCTGATAGGCAGAATGATTAAATTGAGGCCTTAAAAGACTTAGTCCTTAACAATGAGCACAGGTTTTACATCAGACACATGTATGAAAATTTTAAGAAAAATTTCAAGGGAGAAAAACTTAAACAACTATTCTGGAAGGTTGCCTCCATAGGCAACAAGACAAATTTTGAAGACTTTATGAAGTAAATTGAGAAAGTTGATCCTAAGTTGGATCGAGAGACAGAAACTATTGCTGAGTGGTTGAGAAACATCCTTTCCCAACACTGGAGTAGATCTTAGTTTCAAATATACTGTAAGTGTGATGTTTTGGTGAATAATTTGTGTGAGTTTTTCAATAGTTACATCCTTGAGGCAAGTGATAATCTAATCATCACAATGTTTGAATGTTTAGATCTAGACTTATGACAAGAATCCAGTGTAAAATAGAGGGTATTGAAAAATATACTTGCTCAATTTGTCGTAACATCTTGAAAAAGATTAACAAAGTGCAGAACTTGCTAAGGATTGGTGGACAAAATGGTGTGAAGAAGATAAATTTGAAGTGGACAACTTTACTGATAAGTATGTTGTTGACTTAGCTAATGACATTTGCACATGAGGCATGTTCTAATTAAATGGATACCTATGTTGTCATGCATATGCTGCCATTTTTGAGAAGTGAGGCAAGATTGAGGATCATGTGAATGCTTATTACAAGACCCTTTTTAAGCCATTGAGGCTCCCAACCTTGAAAAAGAAAATAGGAAAACCTAAAAGGTTGAGGAGAAGAGGACTAGATGAGGTGTAAGAGAGCACTTCAACAAGAAAAGGCCTGGCTCATACCTACAAAAGATGCTTCCAAATAGGCCATAACAAAGTTACTTGCTAGAATTATGTGTATCCAAATTCTAAACTATATAAGGTATGTCATTATATACATGCTCAGTTTATTACTATTTTAATTTCTTTCCTAACATTGTTTAAATGCTCTAATTTTCTCTGTAGGAGGACCCTCCAACAGAGATAAATATTGATGGTTCAAGTGCCATTCATGCCAGTCAAGCTTCTACAACTAATGTTCAGCTTCCTCCTATCTCTGTTCCTCAACCAAAAATAATAAGGGTAACTAAATCATATTTATTTTCCATATAGTATGAGGCTAGTGATTTACTCACTTTTACATTTAAAAATGCTTCCAAACAATCAACTTCTAGAGGAGGATGAACATACCAAGGCTTCTGGAATGAAGCATTACTTAGCAGACATCCCTACAGAAGAAAGTTAAATACATTCGGGCCACATTCAAGAGTAGCTACATTAGGAGCAGCTCCAAGTGCATCAGCTCTAGCTCTTGGTGGTTTAGGTCCCAATGGGTAAGATCCAGCTACTTTAGCTCTAACAAGTGTAACAATAGGTTCTGGATCCAAAGTTGGAAGTGTGAGTAGAAAAAGGAAAGCAACTGCACCTGATATATCAGAAAATATTAGGTTAAGGGCATTGCAAATGATAAAAAAGAACTAAGAAATGTAATGCTGTGATTTTTTGAAGTTTTGTTTTGAAGCCAATTGCAGTATTGAAGTTGCAGTTTTCTTCAATATTAATGCTTGCAGTATTTTGGAACATTTATTATTGAATCTCAATTTGTTGGATTTTTTCTGGAACATTTTAGGCAGGAGAACTCTTTATGTATGAAGTTTGCTTAAGACAACTTAATGTTAACAATGTTATTTTTAACAATATGTAAATGTTATTATAGTTATATTTCATAGTTGTTTAGTTTCTTGGCATTTTTTGGATTGGTTTTTGCTTGGTTTTGATTAGCTTTTGTATTGATTTTTGCTCAGTTTTAGATTGATTTTTAGTTGGTTTTGGGTTGCCTTTGGATTAGTGAATGGTTGGTTGCCTTTGGATTAGTTTTATGATGGTTTTGGATTGCTTTTGGGATTACTTTTGGCTATTTGACAATAATGGATGACAAATTTGGATTTCTGCAACTTTGTGTAGTGGATCTATTTTTGCTCTTTTCTACAAAAATATGAGCCTTTCACCACATTTGGTTTTTAAAAAGAATTGTTTAACCCATTCTGCTTTTAAAAAGAAGTGTTTAACCCATTTCTATTTTCTTAAAGAAAGTCTTTAACCCCCTTCTGTTATCTAAAACGAGGAATACGTCCCTCTTGTGTTGCTCATTTTTTCAATAATGACTATTATTGGCACAACTAAATCAAGAAAGTCTTACTGAAATAAAGAAATTCAAAGTTTGCTGATTTTTTCAATAATGACTATTGTTGGTACAACTAAATCAAGAAAATCTTACTGAAATGAAGAAATTCAAAGTTCCACATTAACAGGAACATAATATTACCTTGAAAGTACATTAAACTTACTAGAAATACATTGAAAACAGATAAACTACTTCATGAAGATATTGAAAATTAACATTGTTAATAAAACACCACATACAACCCAAGAAAAATGAACATAATTTTAAGGCATCTCAGACTCGATATGTGTAAACACCCTTAACACTACTTCATCAATGTCAGAAACATTGCTTTATTCCATTACTGCACGTTTGTCCACTATCACTAGTGCTTATTGGAAGGCCAATTGTTGCCCACATAGCTTGTTGTGGATTACACCAACAAAAAAAGTAACATTGGTGCTTCGAACAAAAATAGTACAACTTTTCCTTTGAAGGCTTCATCTCAGACTCTACCACTTAAATTTCAACTCTTATATTGCATTCACATTCTGGAGTTTTCCCGTATCTCAAGTCAAGGCCGACTTGTTTCTGTGCTTCTTTACTTTTATTCTTCACTCTTGAATTAGATAAGAAACTTTTGTAGATTTTTAGGGTTTGAAAGAAGTAAATAAAGAAAGAAGGAAGAAGGCAATGGCAATTAAAGGAATGAAATTTGAAAAGTGGTAAAAACAAAACAAAAAAATGGGAAAATAAGATGAAGGGATAAAAATGTAATTTCAATTAACAAAAGTTAGAAAAAATCCATCCCTACTTGCACAATAACACGTGTGGACACCCCTTACAGCCTCAAGGTGATGGGACAATTTATAAAAATAACACAAGTAGGTTTTGTATCCCTTTTTTTTCACAAGGGGGTAAATCACCAAAATGGTATTTTTGAGGGGGCTAAAAATAGATTTTTCCATAAATTGGCCATCTTTATTTTATGCGTTTATGATTTCTTTACATAAATTTGGTTGAAACCTGTAAATCATACTAGACTACAGGACTTGGCCACACATATGACGGTAATCATGAAACAAGCCTCTATAATCATAATTTTTAATATTCCAAGTTATATAATCTTTATGAGATGGGGCATATAAGATTTCGATAGACTTGCACTAACAATGCATATTCCAAGGAGTTGTATATTGCTCTATTTCATAGGTAATCTATGTTATACATAGATGCATATTAGTAGGTTCTTGTTAGAGAACAAGTTCATTAAAGGCCCACTTAGAAAATCCCTTAGATAGCCATAGTGGAACATTGGTAGTCCTTTGACTTGAGGTTCCATAGTGACCTTGTATTTGGGTCCTTGTGTTTTTATTTTCCTCTAACCACATAGTGGGTCATCCAAGGCTTAGGTTAGGCACAAGCTACCTAAGTGTGGAGATTGGTGAGTTCCAAGATAGGATCTGTTTCGCCTGTCGGTGAAGAATGGGTTGATCTCCTATATATTCTAAAATGATTGATTCCAAGAAATCTTTGCAGAAGGTTACATGATAATTTGAAAAAGGAGTTTTTCAAAGTTGATGTAATTATGTGGAATTAAACATCAAGGATAGATACATAGTTATCGAGGATTTTAGAGAGCTAGTAAATATCTTGCCCTGGACCTCTTTTGAGATATAGGAAATGAAAAGACTGTATTTGCATGACAATCGTAAGTAGCAATGGTTTACTACAAAAAGATCATTAATCCAATTTGTTGGGCTCTATAGGCTTATGCTAGGCATCAATGACGGAGATTAGATACTCTTCAATTAATGAAAATTAATTAATAAAGTTATTAGCCTAAAAGCGTTTAAACTAATTCGAATATTTTCATATTCAAAATATCATAATGAATTGGTGAGCCTAATGGGTCACACACAAAAACTTAAGAAAACTTTTATTTTGATAGGAAGAATTTTCTTAAGAGTTAGAAAATCATCAAGTGGGTGGTTTTGCCTAAGGGAGAGAAAGCTAGTTAGCTAATTTTTAATTGGTCACTTTGGCTTGATTAAATGTTAAATTGATCAAAATAATTTAAAGAGTTAAATTTGACCAATTAAATTAAAAAGTTAATTTAATTGGTGCCATGTGACAATTTAATTAGACAAAGTCAACTTAACGAGTTAAGTTGATTTAATTAATTTAATGAGTTAAATTAAATTAATTAAATTAAAGAGTTAATTTAATTAGTTAGAGAATCTTGGTTTTGGAGGAAAAATCAAATGGAATAGTTCATTTAAATTAATTGAGTTGGCATTTTTAATTTTGAAATTGAAATCCAATTTAAACTAGATTAATATCTAGCAAATTGGCATAAGTGGGGAACGTGTGAAGGAAGCTTCCAATAGCTTCCATTCACACTATATATACCCCCTAGCTCCCATTCACACTATATATAGTGGTTGGCCATGCTTTCATTTTCCCTTCAAAAGATAGTACTACTCATGTGTAGCATAACTACCTCCCTAGATTTTGTCCTTCTCCTCTCTCTCTCTCTCTCTCTCTCTCTCTCTCTCTCTTATCATCTTCTTTCTCCATTCTATTTTAGCTTAGAGTGTGAGGACTTGAGAGTGTGTGGATCATCATTAGAGGCTTTACATTTGAGAAGCTTTGATTTGGAGATTAAACCTTCCATTGTGGCCAATTTTTGGAGAAAGCTTGGGCGTCTTTTGGAGCTATTTTTCCTCCTCTTTTTTGGCCACTTAGATGCTGTTTTGTAGATTCTTTGGTGAGCAAAAGTTTCTGCATTAAGGAGCCTTGAGTGTAGTGAGGGTGATCCTTGAAGTGGAGAGTGTAGATCTTGTTTTGGAAGAGTCCAAGAGGAAGATCCACATTGTTGCCTTGATTTTCTTCAAAGAAAACTATTCTTGCTTCCAAATCCTAGTTTATGACATATTGATTAATCCTTGGTTTGGGGATTATAAGTTAATTTTGCCTTTAATTTGATTTGTTTAGTTTCACCGTCCAGTAGTATTAATTTAATCATTCAGGAGCTAGGAGAAGTTTTAAGACTCATAAGAATCATGTGGTTTTTGAATGGAGATAAGCGTTGGTATAGCCAAGAAAGAAGCCGAAAGGTACATCACATATATTAAAATATGATCTCGTCATCTTGCAATATTTTTCTTTTCTTTTTTCTTTGATGCAATTTTTAATATTTTGCTGAGTGACTACTTTAGCCACGAATACTTGCTAGAAATTTTTGTACTTTTGGACAGCTGATGGAATAAAGTGATTGGTCAACTTTCAAAGAAAGAATTTCGTGGTCTTCTTTATCTACTTGACTTCCCAAAAATACTTGTTTGCCTTTGCAAATGTATTTTCATTTCTTTTAGGTGGCTAAATAGCAGTTGGGAGTGTTCATCTTTTCCTCCAAGTTTTGGGTTATACTATGTTTCCCCACTTTTTGTATTATCTGTTGAGGAATATATTGATTAAATGATGCAGAACAAGTTAGATCTTAGTTGCATTATACACTCAAATCTTAGTTCTGAACCCTCCATTGATCAGCAATAAGATTTTCTCGGACTGACTTTCTTTTTCTAAATTGAGTAGTAGTTTTCGGAATAGGTAGAGATTGCGTGCTGCTGGTAATATGTGAAAGAAAAAATGGTTATAATTTGTGTCTCCTATTTAACATGTCAATGTATTTGTCTGAATCTGTTGGATATGTTTTCAAACAATTTGAAAAATCTCTTGGAGATATTTTAAGTTGAAATCAAATTTTTAACTATCGATCTTTGTATATGTTACAAAGAAAGTATAGTTTTGCGTAATTTCCCACTTCATATGTTTTTTTGATGTTTCTAATGCATACAGTATAGGTACTTGGGAAAAGGGTTTGACAATTTCAGCTAATATTTTTGGAACTTTAAGTGGGTGGAACTAGTCTTCTATTATCCCTTCAAAATCAACTCAGGTAAGTTATGTAATGAAACTTTAAATTCATTACTTCATCTTTCATCACATGGGGCTTTCATGAGCGTTTAGGTCCATTGCATATGTTATTTACTAAAACTTTCGTTCATATATATATATATATATATATATATGACACTGGATAAAAGGCTATATGTGTTTTTCTATTGCATACGCTGGTACAAACCGCACACGATTACATATCCATATATATATATATTTTTATGGACAGGGAATTCTTATGATTCTATGGTGGTTAGAATTATGGCTAGCTAGGTTGCTTGCACAACACTTGAACAACACATTTTTTTTATTCAAGATCAGTACTTAAAAAGAGCAAGGAGCCTAATATGGGTTTTGCTTAACTTGTATTTGTCCTGCTTGAGATTAAAAGAAATTGAGGCCGTAATACAAAATTTTTACCATAATGCTTGATGTTGTTTTCAAGTTAATGGATCCTTGATTCTCTTTGTTAGCCGGGAACTTTAAAGAAGTTATGGAAACCCAAGGCATAGAAGCATTTAGAGAGAATAATATGGTTACGACTAATACAAATGCGTGAGGAGTTCTGGGTTATTTACATGAATTGTTTATTTAATTTTTAAGATGATGTTGTGATGAGTTAGTTTGTGTTGGAATAGACGGTTTAAATAACTTCTTGTAATGATTCTTTTGTATTGTTATGGATAGTTGAAGTAACTAGCTTTCTGTTCTTTGTGGATGGTTTATGAGATTGTTTCTAAAATTCATATTATTTGGCTTTAAGAAGTCACGTGAGCAAGTTGTCGATTTGAATTTAAAGAAAACATATTATAAATAAATTTAGAAAATGATTAAGTACACATTAAAAATGAAATAAGAGGCACAAATTAATGGATCCAGAGATAGTATTAGAGATGTATCTAGAGACAAAATTAAATATGGATTTATGATGAACTGGTTGAAATTAGAGATGGATTTTGAGACAAATTAGAGATGAAATGATCGATTTGTAATATTTATAAATTTAGTGACGGCATCTAAGAGAGAAATTTCATGAAATTGGAGATGGATTTAGTAGAGAACAACAAAAATTGAAGGCATATGTATAGACTGATTTTATCCATCTCTAACTTCAGAGATGGAAAACATTCAGTCACTTGAATTTGAGACGAAACTTTTAGCTATAGGTGAAAGCAAGTAAGGCACTAGGATCTAATGATCAAAATCTCAAAAGCATGAAATTAACTAGTGCTTACAAGCATACCAAAGATCAAATCATGCTAGAAATTTAGATTTGATGAGAGCATTACCTTGAAAATCAAAATCCCAAAAGAGACTTGTCAACTCTTCACAATTCCAAAAGCTATCTGCAACTAACGCAGTTGGAAGAGTGCAAAATCGCCCAACCAAAACTCCTCCAAAAATTTTAAGAAAATTATTGGCGCTTTTCAACACCTTGAAGAACTCTCTGTAAAAATTTTTGATCAAAAAGTTTTTTAGAAACTCCCTGAAGAAATTCGCCAAAATGGACTTTATACAGTTGGATCTCCAAATTAAGCAAACTTTCTTGTTTGCCTTTATTGTTATAATCAACACACTAATTAGATCTTCCAAAATCTCCAATTTATAAGCTAGAATAAGAAAGGAGATTTACAGTAGTGGAGGCCGATTTTAGGTAGGGAAGAAGAAGAAGAAGAGAGCAAAGTTTTCAACACATGAATACAATGCTCGCAAGGAATTTTTGGAGGGAAATTGCAAAAAAATCTAATTTTTCGCAAATGGTATGATGTTATGGTCGATCCTCTCTTTATATCTATATATAGATACTGAATGGTGTGATGCCAAGGTAGCATCACACATTCCATGAGGAGAGGTGGCCAAGTGGGGTGCCAAGGTGGCAAATTAAATTCAAATCCCATTTGAATTTTATATGTATTTTAATTGCATTTGAAATTTAATTCTCAATTAATTAAGATGCTAATTCAAATGAACTCTTCATTTGAATTTTTCCTCCAAAATTCATTACTCCCATTAATTAAATTAAACTTTTTAATTTAATTAATTATCCTTTGACTTAACTCTTTAAGTCAAACTAACTTAACTCTTTAAGCTTAATTTGTTAACTTAACTTAACCAATTAATAGTCAGGTTAGCACCAAATAATTAACTTCTTAATTAATTGATTAATTTAACACTTAAACTATTCAAGCCAAAAATGACCTTCTAAATTAGCACCATAAAATCGATCCACTAGGAGTTGGTTTTCTAAGACTTAGAAAATTTTCTCTATCAATTAGGAAGCTAATTGGATTTTGTGTGTGACTCAATAGATTTTAACATTTATTAGACATAGGCTCATAACTCCTTGTGACTTTTTAATATCTTATATTCATTTTATTTTAAAACTCCTTTTAAACTAATCGACTCAGTTTAATTAATTTCATTAATTGAAGAGTATCAAATTTTCATGATCGATGTCTATTCTCAAGCCTATGGAGCCCAACTAATTGACTGAAATGAATATTCTAAAGAACCATAATCGCTCTATGTGTACCATGCAAATACGATTATTTCGTCTCCTATCTACCAAAAGAGGTCTAGGGCAAAGTATTTATCAATTCCCTAATAGCCTCGATATTATATCTCTATTCTCAATATTTGATCCCGTTGTGTAACCTTACCTTTGGAAAACTCCTTTTCCAAATTGTCACACCACATTAAGCAAGGATTCTTGGAAATTGATTATTATAAAATACATAGAAGATGCACTCATCCTTCACAACAGCGAGGAGTTAGAATTCATTTTGAACCTCACAAACCTCTATGCCAAGTAGCCCATACCCAATATCAACCCGAAAAACCCACGAGATGGTCAAGGAATAGTCAAAGTATGAGGATCAGACACAAGGTTACCATGGATCCTTAGATTAAAGGACTAATAATATGCACTAACGTAAGCATGAGAACTAGCCACTACCGACTAGCCACTACGACTGTCTAGTGGATCCTCTTGTGGGTTTTCAATGCCTTGTTCTTTAATAAGCACCCACTAACATGTACCCGTATCTCATACAATTGCTCATGAAATGAAGCAATCTCTCACTCGTTGATTTATGCATTGTTAATACAAGTCTATCCGGATCTTAGATGCTCCGCCTCATAAGATCCTATGACTTGAAAAATTTTAGAATATGACCGTGTGAGACTTATTATATGGTTACCAAACCAAATCCCGTAGTCATAGGTAATCCAAGGACTTTATCCAAATTCCAGTGAAGTGAATTAAAGCATAAGATGAAGATTGTCATATAAAGAATACATTTAATTAAAATTATTTTTACAAGGAAATAGCTTTTACAAGGCCAATCTCATTAGCTTTTAGGACACTATTCCAACAATAGGTTCAGCAACTGTAAAATCCATCTTTGTTTCAGTTCAAAGACGGAAAAATCCGTTTCTGAAAACCTGTTTTCTTATAGTGCCCGAATCATCCAAAGGCAGTTAAAGCATTCAATTATGCATGCATATGAAATAAATTTATCTAAATTTAAGTTGGCGATAGCATACCTAAATCTAAACTTATGAGGAACGAAAAATTGGAGGGACAAATTCAACTTCTTTCTTGTTTTTAACATATTATTTTATTCAATTATGCTAAAGAAATAAATTTTTTATTATTCCTTTCCCATTTAATTTGCCACGGAAAAACAAGAAGGTGCGATAAAACAATGAATTTTAAAATAATAGAATATTGAAAATACATATATATTTTTGGTTATATATATTCAAATTAAGAAAATGAGTTTTTTAGGTACACTTTTACAATATCAAAAGTAAAACTTAAAATTGTTTAAATTATCACTCAATATAATAGGAAATTAATAATTTTAAGTTTAGTGACAAAGATTAAATTTCAAGAGAATTTTATTTATTTGTCAAATTTTGAGATTCCTTCAATCCTTATTACTACAATTTATGTAATAACTATTATTTACAATCCACATATTTTACACCAATAACTATCATTTTATCAAATTGTTTATTTATATAAAAATTTAAACAAATATTAAACGTTATTTAAGAAATTAATATTGTATTAAAAAAATAAACATTCATTTTATGCACTCTGTATTATCAAAATTATATTTAAAACATATATGGAATGTATCATTACTAGCTAGTGTTAGATAAACCTCAATGGAGGTCTTGTAATTAACACCCGCGAAACATTAATTGTTTGGGTCAAAAGTCATATTTGCACCATATCCTTAAAAATAAGGAAAAAGAGTGTTCTAAGGTACGTCCAAAGACCTATCATCTATGCGCAAATAATTGAATTTTCAATCAAGAATTTTAATTTAAAGACGGCTTTAAAAAGTATAAGTAAACTTTTCAAAATCAATTTACTAATATTTAAAGTTAGGTTAGATGGAATGATTATTTAATAATCATTCTATTGGAAATTACAAAACAGGTCAACTGTTACATTAATTATTGCGTCGATAAGTTTTTTGAAAAAGGTTTAATGCACAAGAATATAAAGCATGTTCCCCGCTGACAATGATGTTTCTATGAAACGTTTTTGATAAAACTATGACCGTTTGTCTTATTATCTATCTCATAATCTTCTTTTCTCAAGCACAACAAAAACATTTTCTACTTAAAATTAGTACCTGCATTTTAAAATAAAATAATCTGTTGAATGTAACATGACATTATCACTTTCATTCATTCTTAGAGTTTACTTCTCCAAACCATAAATTTATGAAAATATAGGAGTATAAAATTTTACTTTTTTTTTTTGTTTAATTTTATCGGCACTTCATTTTCTTATATAAATTAGTAATTTTGGCATATTTTATGCATATATTAAAATTTAATTATTATTTAGACAAGATCGTAGTATTAACTTTTCACAAAAAATTTTAACAATTTTTTGATCGTAGTATTAAAAATTTTAACATATAAAATTTTTATAGTAATTACCACAACAATAATTAAATTAATATTGTGTTACAAAGAAATTTGAAATGATAATCTTGTTATGAGAAAAATAATACTCTTTGATTATGTTCATATTGTCTTATGTGGTAAAAGTTTGGATAATTATTTAAAAAGATAAGAGAAGTTTTTTCCTCTCTCAACAAAAAAGGTTGAGTTGGTTGATTAACCATCAGTAAGTTATGTTTAGTTAGATGATTCGACATATAGAAATGATATTATATATTAAAAAATGTGAATAATGTAAATAATTTAATTAGCAATTAAGAAATATAATATGATTATTTTAATAAAATATAAAACATACCCAAAATGTTAATTATGATATCATAATTCTTAAAGTAAATGTTTTATCCAACAATTTTTATAATCCTATCCCAAACTATTTTTGTGCCACATATCTTTATCAGGTCTTAACAAAAATACTTAATTAGTCGAAATATGATAATATATATTGAAACACATCATTCACATCATAAAGCCAACATGTCGTGTACACCGAAAACAGAGAAAAATCAACATGGAATGCACCAGATGTGAGAGAGGGTACAGTTGCTCGTTTAATTCCATGATTCATCATGATTTCATTCCAAATCCCAACTAGGCCATCATAACACACACCCCCAACCTCCATACCGCCAAAGCCAAAGCCAAAGCCAAAGCCATAAACAACAGCCTGCCATTCTCAGGTGAATCGGTACGTAGATCTAACACTCCACGTCTCCTCTTTAATGTTTATATCATAAAAAAAGAACCACATAACCAGTATATATATATATATATATATACGTATCTTTCTTGTGCTTCCTTCAGACTCTCGCTGTTTCAGCCCATTAAACCCTCTAACTGCATATGCAGCACTCAAAGCATTTGTTTTTGCTTTTCCTTTTTCCCTGCAGATAATCCTGAATTAATAGTGATTCTTTTTTGTGTACGCAAGTGAGAGAAGTAAAGGCTTCTCGGCAATCGGCAATCGGCAATTGATCTCTTTGTCACACTCTGAATTGAATTCTCGCCTGCACATATTGCACGTCCAGGGAAACGTTAATACTGCGTCACCTTCTCTCATTATTGCGCTTTTCCGCTTTTAAAGCCCGGAAAATTACCACTCAGCCGCTACCTTCCATTTCCACTAGTGAAATTTCTAGTACCTATTCTATATAAGTTCTCTCACACACACACACACACACATATATATATATATACACATATTACATATATATTCGCGGCGGATAATGGGGAATTGCCAGGCGGCGGAGTCGGCGACTGTGGTGATTCAACACACCGGCCGAAGCAAGGTGGAGAGGATTTACTGGTCGGTAAGTGCCAATGAGGTCATGAATTCCAACCCCGGCCACTACGTGGCAAGGGTGATCTGCTCTCCGGCGGCGAAGATGGAGAATGGCAAGCCGGTGAAGCAGCTGAAGATCCTCCGGCCGGATGATACTTTGCTTCTCGGACAGGTTTATCGGCTCATAAGCTTTGAAGGTCCGACTTTCAACATAAGTTCCCTAGTAATTATTGCTGTCGATATTTGATTTGGCTTTGTCATACAATTTTTTGCACGCTTAAACAGATGTGCTGAAAGAGTTTGCTGCTAAAAAGTGCGTCAAGCTCGGCAGATTGTTGAAGCAGAGAGGAGCCTTCAATATTCAGCCAAACACAAAGCAGGAGCCCAACTCCAATTCCGATTCCAATTCAAATTCAAATTCATCCACTAAGGTAAGAAAATATTACTATATCTCCCTCATTACCTAATTACTTCTAAGGTTATTTGGTTATTCTTTTAATTGATGAACACGGGTTAATCGGCACATCCATTTCTAGAGATTCCTAATAATAATTATGTTGTAAATAATAGTGGGAGTGGGTTGTGGGCAGCGGGCATTTTTTTTTCTTGGTTGTGTCTATGCATAAAAGCATATTTTTGAATTCAGAAAGATTGGTAAAGCATGTAATTTTACATGTGCATCGAGAAAACAAAAAGATCTCTATTCTCTACACTTTGATAGGTATTTTCCCCTTTAATATATAGGCTTTGTTCGGATTTGAATTTGAGCATTTTCATAAAATTTTTGTTAAAATAATTTTTAAGAAGTGAGATTGAAAAATGTAATGATTGTTTGTTTGTATTTTAGATGAATTAGGTTGCAGATAGAGAATAAATTAGAAAAACATGATTTGTTTGTTTGTCTTAGAAGAGAACAAAATGTCACATTAATAACTTTTTTATTGAATTTGTTGGGTGAAATAAATATTTTAAAATTATTTATGTATATGTATATATAGATTGTACGAGTGGTACTATGCGCATATATTTGTAATGATGAGACAATATGTGAAATTTTGGAGAATGGTTTGGGAGTGTGAATAGTAAGAATATTTTGGGGAATAGATTTTATATTTTGAGAGTGAGATGAGGAATCTTTAGTGTTTGTTTTTTTAAATTTTGAGAGTTGAAAAATGAATTGGGAGTTGACATCCAAACAAAGCCATAGTCTGCCCCAAAATACTGGGCTTGCTTTAACATTTTAAATTAAAAGCAACATATCTAAGTTAGCAAAATAAATAAAAAGTGGGGAAATTATTAAACATGCCCTTAAAATAAATTTTGACACTAAGAAGACCCATGATATTATTTTACGATCAAAGAAACCCACCCCACTAACTTTGCATTCCCCAAAACCCATTAACTTATTACTCGGACTCTCTTTTTGTTTTTGGACGAAATTTATCGTTGCACTTCTTACATTAAGATACTTTTTTTTTTTGTTTATTGATATTTTATTACTCTAAAATTAATTTTACAAAGTTTAATTTGTGAACCTTACAGAATTTTGATCATTTTCTAAATTTGTCGTTTAGCTCTTTCAATTTTGTCTCTGCTGTAATTTACATATATATATATATATATATATCTAAGGTCTCAGAGAATATTTTTCCCCTAAAATTGTAATTTGTTAAAATTAAAATCATCATTTTCAAAAATCAATTCAAACAATTTAGAGAAAAAATATATATTAAAAGAGAAATTTTGTTAAATTTATTAATATAAAATTTTTCTTCAAAGAAATTATAGTAATTTTTCCAAAAATTAAATATATTAATAGGGTGATTTTCTGTTATTAGTTGATTTAGTTTGACAGCATTAAGATGAGTGATGAAATCTAGTTGAATCTTCTCACAGTCTAAGCTCAACGCCCAGTTAGCTGCCCATGCTGTTCTGTGTCGATCATAACAAGAGTGATCACATGGCCTTCCAACACTCAAATAAAAAGGTTTAATTCTATTTACCTTTCAACTCAAACCACTGCAGAATTAATTAATCTCAAGATTTCAGAGCACACCCCAATACGAAGAATCTTGAAGCTTCCACAAGCTATTGTTTTATAAGCGATATATTGATACTGTTACATGTGATTTAAATATATTTATAATTTATTTGGGTACATGAACAAATGGAACGGCATGAAATAAGTCAAGTTGAAGAATTTTGTCACGAGTGATAACAATAGAGAAAAGTATCAAAGAAGAACATGTGTGTGTGTGTGTGTGTATAACATGGGATTGATGTTTATTTCCTAAATAAACAACAATGATTCTGAATTCCCCCAGCTAACAACCAACTAGAATAGAATATAGATAATTCAAAATTCCTCATTATTCTGCTCAAAGTGCCAACTTATTTGACTTGGTTTTCTTTTCAGCGCGCGTGCCGCGCATGAGCTGCGTGCCAATGGATGCTTTTACGCTACGTGTTCATGCTAAGCCCAATAACTTTACTAAATTTTATGGTTGGCTAAGTGTTTAATTTTAAGAAACAATAAGTAGATAGTCTCATTTAATCATGAGTCTGCAGTCTGTACTATAGTGTAAATCCATTATTTTCAGACGGAGCAGCGCCCGGGAAGCAGCCAAAGTGGCAGGAGAAGCACGGGGGGGAGGCATCCTGGTGGTGGAGGGCTGTGGAGACCAGCTTTACAGAGTATTGCAGAACTCGGAACTTGAACAACCAAATATATATTCTTTCGCACTCCATCGCTTAATTTCCCATTCCTCCACTTTTCATATATATAATTATGAAACCAGATGAAGCTGAAATGGCAGCTCTGCCTCTCTCTCTCTCTCTCACACACACGGAAATAAGTTAAAAAATGTCGGTTTTCCTTAATAATTGGGGGTTCGAAAATGTTTAGAATTAATGATTGACCATTTCATCAAAGTGGTGTTATAAGTAGCTTTGTAATCTACCTGTCAGGACTACTATGGATTCGTGATCCCACCAACCAATTTGTCTCCGTATCAGTAATTTCTAAATAGTTAAAAATGTTTCCTACTTTTGTTTTTTTGTTTTTGTTTTTTAAAATCATAACTTTCTATGAGAAATTGTATCAAGATTACGTGTCCGATCTTGCCGTCTCATCATAATATTTTATGTTCATTCTTATTGAGTGGCCAATTAGCCAATGTTGTTAGCAGCATCATCCTCACATCTGAGTGTAAGGTTTAGTTGAAGTACCGATCATTAAATTTGTGGTGTGAGCACGCGCGTGTGTATACAGTTAAAAGAAAACAAAAAAAAAATTATTGTTATGCTTTAGAAATAAAGCACTTCACTTTCATTTTTAATATAGGAATTGATAAAATCGTCCTTCAACTAACAAAGCAATATTGCTCTATCCAGTAATAATTAAATGCCTGAAAAATATGGAATCAAAAATATTTATTTTTTATTTGAGATAATTTTTTTTACTTTGTTAATATTTCAATTGATTTTCTAAATATCCTTTTATGTCTTTATTATTTTATGTAGATTCATAGTTAGCAAATGGGTAACGAACTTTTTTTTTTTTTTTTTTTTT
>JACGDI010005603.1:266644-306519 GCA_014898725.1 Jacaranda copaia
TTTTTTTTTTTTTTTTTGTTTCCAACTGAACAAGGTATTAAAAATTATATTTTGATCAAGTTCAATTTAAATCAATCATCTAAAAGTATTAGAACATTATTAAGTTTTTATTGTATATTAAGATTTTATGATGAGAAAAACTTAAAATTTAAATATTTAATTTTCTTTATTATATAAGTCATGTGATTTCTTTTGTAATATTTTACTTTGTCTAATTTAAATAATTAAATAAATTATTCTTCACATGCATTTTTCCTTTGTGGGCCTTTTTTTTTTATACTTTTCATTATTAAACAACTAATTAATTGGAAAAAAAATTCAACAAATTAATACCAGAATATACTAATTTGCCAATTCATACATTATTATTCATTTTTTAATATTCTTTGGTTAGAATGACAAAATTGGGGATAAAAACGAGTCGAGTCGAGCTGAGTCCGAATCAAGCAGGTTTAAGTTTGATTCGTCCATTACTTTGTGAACCCGAGTCCAAGCCCCGGTTCAAGCTTGGTTGAGCCTAAACAACCAAGCTCAAGTTTGGTTTGTTCAAATTGACGAAGGCTTAGCAAGTCTTATCGAGCTTGATTTGATAAAACTTGTCATAGAAAAATAGAAAAACTCGATTCGTATAAGTTTGGATGAACTCGAGCTCATATAGATATGAATTCATTCGAGCTCATTTAGGCTCGGAACAAAATTTATAATTGTAAATTTTTTTAATGATTTTATTATATATTTTCCTAAAAATAAAAAATTAAATATTGTTGTTATTGTTGTTGTTATTATGGATTTTGTTATATGAGCCTAGATTATAACTATATATGTATAAGCTCATTTAGGCTTGCGAACTTTTTGAACCGAATGCCACTAAGCTCAGCTCAGCTTGTTTGATTGACAAGCTCGGGCTCAGCTCGACTCGAGCTCAAAAAGATCAAGTCGAATATGAACTTTCATGAAATGGAGCCCAACTATTCATGAATCATCTTATTTCATTTACATCTCTAGATAAAATACAAATATGTCATTTGAAAATCCTATATAATGAGGACTTAGACATAATATCCTTGTTATTAGATATATATTGTTGATGATGCACGAAAATAGATTTAGGATCTAATGTGGACAATATTGACTATAAGTGCAATTTGGTAAAATAACTAAACAATACCCAATAAATTAAATTAACTAATTAAGCAAAAGGGCTAGAGAGCCCAAGGAGAAATTAAGCCCATGAAAAAGGGCAATGAAACCTTAATCGGCTAAACCTATCAAGAAAAAAATTATAAATACCAAGTCCCAAAAAAAACTTGGAGATACAAAATCATTCGCAACAAAATTGGAAAGGCACATGACATTCAAGAATTTTTGAGAGAAGAGATTTTTCTATGCACGTTCCAGAGCAAAAGAACCAAGTTTCTACTATCTATCAGAAAGGAACTCATGCTATTTCCATGCAGTATCAAGATTCTTTCTAGTAGTCAACAAAATAAAATGGGGTTCTACTTTTTGATCGCATAGAGTATGAGATCTGGATTTTTTTAAAATAATTTAATGTATCTTTTTTTATTTTTATGTGACTTAGTACTTGGTGGGCCTTAGCTTACATAGATTTGATGCCTATCTTGATGGGCTTAGTTTGTTAGGTTCACTAACCTCTTACTTATTTATTTATTTAATTGGATCTTTTTATTTATTTTACAATTTTACCTTTAGGTTTGATTTTTCAATATTATGAAGTTCTTTACTTTCAATTTGAAAATGTTATTTACATATTAAAAAGCAAACTAAGTTGGAGATTCCTTATATCTCCTTAATTAGCTGTGTACAGGAGATATCTTGTTTAAGGCTTTGCATCCTCCAAAAGACTCAGCAAAATAAATTCTGATAATTTTTTGGTTTTAGGAATTAACCTTTTTTGGTGGGACAAGATGAGTTCCCGAGGTAATCTTTCACATTTTTTCTTACTTTATTATCTCATTTGTACTTTCTAACCCTTGGAGTTTGTGATAAAATTCCTCTAGGAAATTTCAACTTGAAAATAATACATGTCTAGTTTTATGAGTGGGATATCGGGTAGTGGAACTAAGTCCAATCAGAATATCAAGGTTTGATAAGAGTCGGTGGCATAGTCGTCAACTGCCCCCAAGAGGCACCCAAAGGTGCTTGAGCAATTGCTCTAGCTGACACCATTTGGTTGACATGGTTATGTCAAAGTTGTTCGTTTTCATAAGGGCTTTCCTCGTTGCAATGTCATTGTATCTTCAACTTTATGACCCTTTCTTTGGGAACATTATCTAGTCTAGTCTTGGACCATGGAGCCACACATTAAGAGTGCATTAGTCATTCCTTGAATTTTGAGTCACCCCTTTCATTCGGGTTTAGGTCTAGTTTTAAGTCTAAGTTTGGAGGAAAGGATTCTTTTGAGGAAAGATTCAAGGATGCTCTTAATTGATAGTAGTTTTTCTGGAGTTAATGAACTACCTTCTTTACTTTCTCTAAAAGAGTTTTAGATATTGAGAGATAGAGTTTGCAACTGAAACTGTATTATATCACCTCCTTCAAGATACTTCACTGTTTTAGCAATTACTTTGCTAGTGGTTTTTTCCTTCCTTTTGATCCCTTGTTGTGGAGATAGTTAGGAGTAATTAGATGTGCTTAAGTTAGTTGGCTAACAATTTCTTTGTGTGCTTTCTAGGGTTTTAGCACTGCTTTAAGAGCTTGGGTCTTCATATTTCCTTTAATAGTTTTCACTCTATTTTCATAGTGTGGAGTGGAGATCTTCTTTCACTTTTTTCTTAGGTCGAATTGTGAATTCTTAAGTGGTTTACCTTACTCTAGAGGTTTTGGAAGAGTCATTTTTTCTTTATGCAAGATAAGGGCTGGGGGTTTCTAGTATTTGGAGTAGTTCACCATTATTGATATGTTTGTGGAAAGTTGTTAATGCTTTGAGCTTGCAGGCTTGTTTGTCTCGCCTTTTGACATTCCTTATATGTTTCTTGAGGAGACTTAGTTGATTCTGTAGCTTTCAACTTTCTTCTTCTTGTGTTTCTATTATTAAATTCTCATTTTTTCTTTAGTACTTATATTATTTATCTTGATTGCTTCTTGAACTCTAAGTTTGATCCAGTTTATGTGCTTTTGGTAGAAAAGAAGATGGCTTTGGCTAAGATTCATGCTATGAGGTCCAATAGAGATTCTCAAGCATGTAGTAAAGCAGCGCCATAGAGATTCTCCCTAATAGAGAACATCCGAGCCTCTTCAAAGGTGTTTTAGAGAGCCTCAGGCTCCTCCTCCCTATGTAACACCCTAAACTAGTATAGGTAATAGTTTTGAGCCAATGATTTTAAGACTGGAAAAGAAGCCATTTGAGAGTCCATTGCTGGAGCTACTTACTTGAGATCATCTTGTCCTTTTTATGTCGATGAAGGTAAAATTTGTTTTGCTATAGTTTGCATAGGAGTCCTGGTATGGACTCTTATTGGGATGTCAATTGGACTACTTTTAGCACTAAAAGGGGAGTTTATATGACCTATTGAAATTGGAGATATTCTTATCTTACGAGCTGACCAAGTTTACTATGAGAAACTTAGCTTAGGTGATTATCTTTCTTCTAACTTAGTTGTTATACTCACACAAAATATTTGTAACTATGTACAGTCATGTAACCATTTTATTTTTCATTTCTAGAATAACTCTAGAACTTGATTGTGCAAAATATCTTGCATAGCAAAAGGGAATGCAACTATACTAACCTAGCTTAAGGAAAAGGGTGTAGGAATAACCAAACAACATGCTTAAAAGGGTAGGAGTTAGCAAAGTTGTTGAAGGAGCATGAATAGCTTAAAGAGTGATGTGTTGGGAGGTGAACATTTGCAAAGAGTTATTGGAGTCTTCTGCAAGGAAGACTCTTGTGTCTATTATGCATGAGAAGGTGATTGAGGAGTTTGAAAGCTCTAATGAGTTCTTTGAGGTAGCCAAAGTGAAAGCTACTATTATCTATAAGCTTACTGTCTAGGATTTTTGTCGTATGATTACAAAACTGGGCAGTATCCTTTAGAGAACTTGTTGCTGCATGACCCTACTATTTTAATTGTTCTTTCTATCAAAGTTGCTGGTAAAGCTTTGGAGGCTGGCCATAATACTATGGTGGAAGATTTGGTAGTTGTGGCTTCATAGAAGTATAGTAAGACTTATACTAAGGTTTATTTATTTTTCTTTTCTTTGTTGGTCAAGGACTGCTTCCTTTTTATTGTGTTTCAAAAACTTCACTAGTTGGTTTCTTTTTCAATGACCAACTATAGGTTGAATATTAATTTGTGCTTGTACATTTCAACATTGATTAACTTTGCATATAATAATGGATATTCGAGCCTCTTTTTTTATACTTAGGTATTTGGATGATTTTATCCTTAATGCTTCTCCTTGATATCAAATTTTGTTTATATGTTTCTATATTTTTACACTTTTTGGCTTTCTTGTCCTCTTCTTAGGACTTTATTGCAATGCGATGTAGTTGAAAATCTCCTTAGTTGCTTTTTGTGAAAGACTTAGTATCCTCCTCTCATTTTTTTTAACCACTCCTCCCTTGGGGACATTGGTGTAATGTTGTTGATATATGTCCCCTTAGGTTTTTTTGTTTAGAATAATCATAGTTGTTGTTACTTTATGCCCCTTTAAGGGTGTTGGTATAGTTGTTATTATTTGTCACGTACCCCTTAGGGGTTTTACAATGCACTTTTGTGTCTACCATGCATCCTCTTATAATAGTATTTTATATTTGTCACATTCCTCATTAGGGGTTTTATAGTAATCTTTATGTTGTGTCTCCTGTTGGAGCTCGTATGGTAGTCTTTTGCCACATACCCCTTTGGAGATTTTATAGTGATGCTGATGTCATCACCACATGCCCTTTAGGAGTCTTATAGTGGTGTTGATATCATTTTCCATATGCTCCATTGGGGGTCTTGCAATAGTGCTGATGTAGCATACTTACTAATAACCGCATAGAGTCATTGTTGACACTTTTGTTTCTTAGTTAAGGTCATATGCTCATTTTTGTTTGTCTTTTTTGTAAGCATGCCATTTAGATCTTATTGTGAATGAAGTGCTAATGCAAATTGTAATTAGATAAGAAAGAATGAGCATATGTGTGATAGAACACAAAAACATCTTTATTAAAGTAATTAAGAGAAACAAAATGTTGTCTCCCAAGTTAGGACAATTTTTCATTCAAAAAACAACTAAAAAAATACCTAACTAACTAGAAACAAAACTTAAAACTAAAAAAGAAATCCTAATTGTTGGAATAACTTAGAGAAAAATAAAGACTTCAAGGTGCCACAAAGGGCGTGTTTATTTAGTCCGAAGGGCTTTTCCCCTCTCTACTACAAGAGTTGAGTTGTTGACATTAGTGTTTTCTTTTTAAAGAGTTTTCTCAAGTGTGATTAGCACTATGTTGACTTCTTCTCTTGGAGATCGATTTTTAGCATGAGTATTATAACAAAGTTTGCTTATTAGACCAAGCATTTACCTTTATCCTTTGTCTTGCTTTCATGACTCCTCTTCGCATCACTCGGGTTGGCAATAAGAATCTTTACTCCTTTCAAGGTGTTAGCATAGCATTCTTTGACAATGTACTGGTCTCTAATGTTGGAATAGTACCCCATAGCCAATTAGATTGGTGTGTAATACTATTCCTTTTGAGACAATTTTGATTGAATGATATTATACAAATGGTCATTTTCATCTTATGCATTTTATGATATCCTTCACATACACTTGGTTGAAGCCCTTAAATCATACAAGAGTGAGGACTTGGTCATGCGTATGATGGTAATCATGTAACAAGTCTCTATGATCATGATTTTAAATATTCCAAGTCATAAAATCTTAGAGACAGGTTATCTAAGATTGGATAAACTACGGGTGGGTTTTATCTTACCCAGACCCAAAAATAATTTGCAATACCCAGACCCATACCCATACCCATACCCACTTAAGAAAATGCACTGGGTATGGGTAGGGTCTATACCTATGAATTACCCATAGACCTATATCCAACAATTATCCATTATCCTAATACTCAAATTTAACCATTAATCTAAAAATTCATATAGCAAATTAAAAAAGACAAATGATAAATTTTCAATATATAATTAAAATTATTTATCTTTTTTTATACTATAATATATTTTTTTAATAATTCACATATCTTTATTTTAATATAAAATATTTTATTCTATTTACACCATGCACATTTGTTTGATCTCAATTTCCTTTAGTCAATTGTTGCATTCTGAAATCAATAGTATATGCTCATAAAATATGAGTCCACCACGCCATCTATGAAAATAATGATGAAAGATTAATCTATTTACCCTAAACTATGGCATATAGTTTACAGTTTAATGTGATAGTTTAAATTTTTTTTATTGAAAAATTATTTTAAAAAACGAAAAATATAAAATTAAAGGGAGTAAAAAATGTAATTAAAGAGAAAAAAGTAAAAAAAAAAATGGAAGAGAGAAAAGCTTTTTGACACTTATAATATTTTTTATCTAAATAAAGAAAGGATTGGATCAAATTTAAATTATAAATATTTTTCAAAAAGAAATAAAATTTTTAAAAAATAGTTCTTAGTTAGTATATGGTCAGACCAACAACACAAAAAAAGTGGACTAATATATGATATCTTGCTCATCAATTCATATTTTAGAAGGAAAAATAGTATCCTTTTGATTTTTTTTTCATTTAGTATAATAAAATTAAAAATGTATAAAATAATTAAATTAATAAAATATATATCCGAATTAAATTTTAATAGTATATATTTGTTATTGTATACTAAAAGAATTTGCTAATACCAAAACAAAAATCAAAATATTAAAAAATTATATTCAAGAAGCTAGACCCAATGGGTATTTAGTCATATAGGGTAGGTAGGGTGTAGAGTCTCATCATCTAAGTATTTAGAGTAGGATAAAATATAGGATCTTATCATTTAGGTATTTTAGGGTATGGGCATGGGTAAGGTTTCACCCTACCCATTGATAGGCCTAACTTACACTAATGATGCATACTCCAAGGAGTTGGATATTATCCCATTTTATGGGCAATTCGTGTACGAGACATGGATTCACATTAGTGGGTGCTTGGTAGGGAACAAGTTCATTGAATACTCACTTAGAGAATCCATAAGGTAGCCTAAATGGCTTGTCGGTAATGAAAAATTCTCTAATTTACTATAGTGCATATAATTAGTCCTTTGACTTGAGATTCCATGGTAATCTTGTACTTAGGTTCTTGTGTGCATATAATTAGTCCTTTGATCTGAGGTTTTGTGATAATCTTGTATCTAGGTCCTTGTGCTTTGATTTTGTCCCAATCACTTAGTTGGTCACCTGAAGCTTAGGTTAGGCACAAGCTACGTATGTATGGAGGTTGGTGAATTCTAAGAAAGGATCTATTTGCTCATTGTGAAGAATGATTTGATCTCCTATGTGTTCTATGATGATCGATTTCGAGAAATCCATGTGCATGGTAGTATGGCAATTTGAAAAAAGAGTTTTCTAAAATTGAGGACATAAATAGAATCACACATCAATTATAGACGCATATTTATCAAGACTATTAGGGAATTGACAAAAATCTTGCCGTAAGCCTATTTCAGGAAAAAGGCAATGGAAGGATAGTATTTGCATGGTAATTGTAAGTGGAAAGGTTCATACTAATTAGTTCATCTAATTGGTTGGCTCCATAGGCTTGCTACACTTCAACTATGGAGATTGGGTACTCTTTAATTAATAAAAATTAATTGAAGAGTGAATTATTTAAAGCGGTTTAGACTAATTGAAATATTTGATATTCAATAAATAGCAAAGATTTGCGATCTCATGGCTAATAAATTGGTAAACCTAATGGGTCACACACAAAAGCCTTTAGATACTCTAGTGGACTTAGAGAAATTATCGAGGGAGTTAGATAATTAAATTGGTCAAGATTGAAAGAGATCAATTGACTAATTCAAATTTAGTCACAATGGCTTGATTAATTTAAGGAGTTAAATTAATCAATTAATTTAAATAGTTAAATTATTCTCATTAAATTTAAGTATTAATTTAATTGGACCATGCAACAAATTTAATTTTTCTTACCAACTTAAAGCGTTAATTGGATGAATTAAATTAAAAATAATTTTTTAGGCAAATATTTGAATAGAAGAGTCCATTTGAATATTGGTAATTAAAATAGAGACTTTAATTAGTAGGATTAAAAATCCTACTTGGCACCTAAGTGACATCATTTGGGCCAATAGTGTGAGGGTGCATCTAGAGAGTCCTTGATGCACCCAAACACTCAATAAAAGAGTCCAAGGAGACCCTCATGTGGGCAGCCACTGTGGAATAAGTATATCCTCCCTCATCTCTGTTTGGTGTGATAAACAACTATCTCCAAAAATCTCTCTATCCTCTTCCCTTCCAATCTCTCTCTTTCTCTAAAACACTTCCCTTCTTTTCTTCCATCTATCTAGCAAAAGATAGGAAGAATAAGAGTAATCTAAAAGTGTGTGAACTTCATTAAAGGCATCGCAACTGGGGTGCTTTTTGGTGAATAAAAATGAGTTCAAGTTGAAAACGAACTCTTCATTCAATGTGGCAATTAGGGAAATTTTTGCCATAATTTTTGTTGCTTCTTAGACATTTTATGGGCTGTTTTGGGGCTGAATTTGCTGCTAGAATTTCAGAAATGCAGTAGCTAAAATCGGCTAAGGAATAGAGGTGTATAATGGAGCAATTGTGGAGTCAATTGATTGCACTATATCTTCCTTTTAAATTCATTATTTTGGCATAAAATAGATCCTTCATTAATAGTGAATCAAGTTAATTTCATGTGATGCAAATTTTTAATTTCCATTGTGCTGAGATCCACGATTCACTATCTCCTTCATCTAATAGCTTCTCCTATTCCATTGGCTATAGGAAACTTCATCTTCATGTGGTAAGTTGAGACTACTACTTCAAAAAGGTTAAATTGGCCTTATAATATAATATTGAATGCGTACAAGGTCTCAATAACTAGGAACTTCACCATCTTCATGACCCAACGGGGATGAGTGCCTAAGGAGAGGGGAAGAGAGACTTCTCCAAAGGCCTCTATACTCTCGCTAGTGAAACCTTCTAGGAGAATGTTGATCTTCTATAGTTGAGCATTGTCCATGCCAAGAGGAAAGTGTTATATTAGATTATGTCCACCAAACATCTGTCGTCTATCAAGATCTTCTTAATGCAAAAGTTAGTTACAGAGGCAGAAATCACCATAGTATCATTATGTTTGCCTTGCTTAGTCCCCATGCCCTCTTTTCAAAGATGATGTTAGGAAGTGGAGGATACACTTTGTATATTCCCAGTATTTAGATCCACATGGTGGGTGCATTTCTCTAGCCACTCAAGCTAGTACCTTTACTCTTATTAGAAGAGTCACCTTCTATAGATCCTTTTAGGATTACCAAGATAACATGACATTAGGTAAGTTGCTCATGTCATAGTGATGCTACATTTCCCTCCAGTATACTTGTTCACTAGATACGCATTAATAATCTCCTCATTTTTAGCTCTAGATCGCTTCTTAAGATTGGTTTTATCTCCAAATGAAATTCTTATTCAAGTATCTCATCCTTACATTTTGGCACTCCTTGGTCATATGCTCATAGTATTAGGAGAAGTAATACCATTTCTCAAACTCATATCTTTAGATTGTCAACCATCTTTGGGGAGTGGTGGATCAAGCCTCATTATTCTGCCATGACTCAAATATTTTCCCTAGATATAGTAAGAGGGGTGTATGTGTGGAATGCTCAGAAAGGACTACATCAGCAATCTTTTAACTTCCTGTTATTGTTATCTCTTTCGTCTTGCACTTTGTGCTTGTTAGCATCCAAAGGGGCCATTGCCTTCTCTATTTAGTTGTATTTCTTTGCTTGAATGATGAATTCTTCATGCATAGCGAGATGCTTCTTTGCTATCAATTTTTGATACTTTAGATACCTCAAGTTTTGCTCAATTATGTTGGGTAAGAGCTCTTGGCTAATGTGAAGGATTGCATTCACTATTTGGATAAAGCAATTGATATAGTTCTTTAGGGACTCTCTGTTCTTCTACTTGATAGTAAATATAAAAATAATGGTCTTGGGGTATTCATAGTTAATGGAGATATTTTGGAGGAAGAGTTACACTAGTTGCTCTTAATCTGTGATAAATCTAGTTGGCATCTGATTCAATTGTGTCAGAGTATGCTTGGTTGAGGGTAGTATGGAACACCTTACAATAGTTAGCTTTGCTTAAGGAATAAAGCTCCATCTTAAAAAAAAACTTATCTAGATGTTCTTAGGGGAATGTCGTGCCATCAAAATTTGCATATTTGCAATTTTTGTGCTTGGGGGAGTAACTCTACAAGGATGGCTAGGAGGATGCATCTTGAAGGAGTGACAACCAACAAAAGGTACTCACTTCTAACTCCTTCTCAGTGTCGGGGTGTGAAGGAGTTAGTTGAGATAGATGTAGTATATAATTAACATGACTAGTCAGCTTGGAAGGAAGACTCTAAGTAAGTGAAGATAAACTCAAGATACCAAGCATAATGAAAAATTAAAAGCTAAACAATTAAAATTTAATCATAAACTTGAATTTATAAACACAAGGACATTCTTATGCCTCTAATTTTAGATTCAAAAGAGGAGGTTTTTACATTGATTAAATATCTTATGCAAGAAAAAGATCTCTGTCCTCAAGCTCTACTTCAAGCAAAATCACCACCTCCTTGATACTCAAAAACTAACATAGCTATTAGTTTTTGAGCAATTTCTTCTCTGAAAAAAAGAGAGTATTAGTTCATCTTCTTAAGAATGCATGGAAAGAGATATGCTCTTCTTGAGAGTTCTTTCACTCTAAGAAATTAAATTTCATAAAATGATTTCCTATGTCCAATTTCTCTCTGAGATTTGATATTTATAAATTTTAGTCTTGATGGGTAGAGACCCATTAGGATTTTCATACCTATCTTTATGGGCTTGGCTTGTCTTTTGGGTTCTTTAATCCATTTATTAAATTAATTAATTTTAAGATCCATTTGATGCTTTTACTCAATTTACCAAATCGCTCTTATGTCCAATTTTAGTCATATCATCAAGCCCTCTATTTCCAATATGAAGTTTTTAATTTTACATAAAAAAAATATATTTCTAATCTAAATTAATTAAAGTTTTATTTTGCTACTTTGAGCAAATTGTTCTTGAATTAAGAGTTTGTGAATTCTCAACTATTGTCTAAGTTGAGGTTGAATAGGTCTCAAAGTCTTTGAGTCCTCTAAGAGGTGCTCTATAAAATTAGCATTGCTAAAGCTCCTAGGGAGTTAGTGGAAATAAAGGAAAACTTCATCTTGAATAAGGAAAGAGAGAAAGAGGGACGAAGATCCCATCAAAAGTGTTAAGATGAGTCTAAGGTAATGTCTCCTATGCTCCTTGAACTCTTCATTTTATTTTTTTCCCTTTAGTTCCTTGTTTGGGCCATTCTATCACAACTTCCTTTGAGTTGGCAAGAAATTTTGGGGTCTAAATCAAGCCATAGGATGTTTAAGAGCAAGTTTAGTTCTAAGTTGAGTTCAAGAAATGAGTCTTTAAGAGATGAATTGCATGGAAGTTGAGGAGGAGTTAAGGTGGTGACCCCATAGCTGGCTACTCTACTATCTATGGTGATGGTACTAGGAGCCCACTTGGCGCTTGAGGTGGCAGCTTGTGTAGTGTATGGTCAAGACACTTGCAAATCGCCAATCTTAGTGCCTACACAACACTTAGGTCTAACGCCGATTGGGTGCTGGCCTTAGGTACCCATGGGGTGCTTAGGTGGGTGCCCGTGGCAGATTGCCCTTAGGTGCCAATGATGTACACAGGTTAGTTCATGCTTGTGGAAGTTGTCCCCCATGCAGCGTTATATATAGGCCAGTCATATTCTTAATGTGCAGTCAATCTAGGGCTTAAAAGTATAGTGGGATTCAAACTAAGGAGTTATCTTCATCATCTAAGTTTGATTTTGAAAAGGAAGATTTTTCTGATTAGTGGTTTGAGAGCATTCCTGCTATGGATAATAATTTCTCAAAGGCAATAGAAATTAAGTGTTTGGTCACACAAGAGGAGTTGAATATTCTTAGGCACAGAATTTGCATTTCCAATTAATTTAGATTTGTTCTTCCCTCTCCTCAAGATAATATGGTGTCATCACTTGTGGGTTTTCTCTTCTTCCTGATCCTCTTTTGTTTGATATAGTGCGAAGCTATGGTGTGTGTTAGAGCTAACTCATGCCTAATTTTTTCGTGTCTTTGTGCAGTTTAGACAACATCTAAGTAAATTAAGCTCACCAATATCTTTAGATAGCTGTCACATATTGTTTGTGGCTACATAAAGTGCTGAATGTGCCATTCTTTCATTCTTTCCCCCAAAGAAACAATAGGTTTACATGTGGATTACCTTCATTGAGAGGTCCTTAGGAGTTTAGGTAATGTTTGGATATGAATTGTATGTTTTGGATTATATATTTTGGGAGAATGAGTTTTGGGAGTGATGTTGGAGAATGTGATGTATGTTTGTTTATGTTTTGAGAATAGTCCAAAAAGTATTTTAGAGAATTTTGATATGTTTGTTTATGTTTTAAGAGAAGTTAATTTCTAATGTAGTAATCAAATCAATATTTTTTTGTTGGATTTTTGGGATGAAAATGGAATTAAATAATATTTTTTATTGTAAAATAACAATAAAATATATAATATGTATATGTGATGATTAGATGTGATTTTTTAATTGTAAAAATAATAATAAAATATTTTGATATGTATATAGGATTTTTGGTAATAAACCAATTGATTTGTACAGGTAATCTAGGAATTATAATGTGTTGTTTTGAAAAAAAAAATTGACACATATGATTGGTTACATTTTGCCAAAATGAGTTTGTTTTGGCAAAATGTACCCAAACATAGCTTTAGATTGTTCTTTGTTTGAAATGAGGGTTGAGACATTTCTTGTGAGTAAAGTAGTTCTCCAACTAGATGAGTTCATCATGACCTTCAAATGAGTTTCATTGAAGCGGGGTTATTCAATTCTCCTTTTGACATTACATACATATTTCTTGCTAGTACTTGGCAGATTTTATTTTATATTTGTGGCTCCTCCTTGCACTTGCATATGTATTTTTCTTTACATGTTCTCACTCATTACTTGCATTTTGACTTAGTGTTTATTCCCTTTGTTGGCAGAAAGAAGATTGACTTTGCCAAGATTTGTGCTCAGAGAGCAGAGGAAGGAACATATGAGAGACATATTATGGGCCAACGTCGTAGGGAAATGCCACTAAATAGGCATTGCCCATGTCCCTCGAGTTAATGGCCAAGCAAAGGTGCGTCTAGCTAGCTCTAATAGTTAATGCGACTCCTATAGGTGACTAGGTTGAGGTGTTACCTTCTGGTTTTGTGGAAAAATGTGTTTGTGGATCTAATTCTTGTCTATAGTCTACTTGTCATTTCTATGCCGATGAAGATAAAAGACTTTTTCATTATGGCTTGCGGTGAATTTGTAGGATGGACTCCTAATGAAATGTTGGTAAGACTTCTTTTAGTGCTAATTGCATGTAGGTATGCCGTGCGAGTATGGTTAAGAGAAGTTAGAGCTATTTTTCTCTTCCCTATTAGTTGAGATAGCTGTTGGCAATCTTGCTCGAGTATGAGTTTGCTTCATTTCCTTGATTTATCTTTTTTCATTGTTTCTCCTATCTAATGCTTCGCATTGATTCTTTATTTTTACATATTTGCATTTTTTGAATGCATGGATAAAACTTGGTTGAGCAAATGTCTCTCCATGTGAAAGGAGCTCCGTGTGTGGTGAAACATCTTAAGAAAGAGGCTATCAAAGCTACTAAGCAGTGAAGCCAAAACGAAGAGAAATTAGCTCAACTTCTCCAAAGGCACAAATACTTGAAGGCAAGGTATGTGAAGGGATGAAGAATGGGAAAAATTTTATGGATTTCACTACTGGGAAAACCTTCATAAATGCTATTTTTGAAAAATCCATCAAAGAATTTAAAGGTTCTAATACGTTTTTTGTGGTAATTGAAATAAAGGCGATGATGATCTATGAGCAGACTATTTAGAATTGTCACCACATTTTGCGTGAGATAGGATGGTACCCTGAAATGGATTTGTTGATGTTAGATCCCACCATTCTAGTCAACATTGCTATCAAAGAGCCTGAGAAGGGATCTATAGTTAGGGCAAAGAATGTAATAGAGGAACTATCAAAGGCAGCCCCATAGGAATGAAGATTCTTAGTTTAGGATAGCAATAACAAGTAGGATTTGCATCTAGAAATGTGTTTATTACTTTCCAATCAGCTTGAGCAGTATCTTTGGCGTGTTTTTTCTTTTCATATTAGTATTCGCTTTTAGAGGTCAAGTGTTGGTCAGATACCCTTACATCTCTTTTGTATGATTTTAAAAATCAATTTTGTTTATTTCATGTTTACAAAATTGAATGACTTATTAACTTAGCACACTTGTATTTTGAGAATTGAGGAATAAGAGACATGAAGACGTCATCATTAAGTGTTGTAGAAAAATGCACCTTAATGCTGCACAGGGTACTAGGCTTGGGCACTTGCATAAGTTGTCAAACTCAAATGCCTGTTGGGATTGGGGCACACATTGAGAGCCCGATACTGAGGCTTCTTCTCCTATTCCTTAATTACTTGTTTTATGTTGTTTTTATTGAATTTGCTAATAGTGCGATGCCTTCAATGACCACTTGGGGAATTAGAGAATTTAATTGATAAAGTACCATAGGTGCTTTAGTGTGAATTTAGAGCTATAGCCTTAGTTACGAATGTAACATGTGATGAAGCTTTCTTAAGGAGGTATGGACCCCTCCCTTTATGTTGGCATTAGCCTACCTTGTGTAAAGTGAAGTTCTTCAAAGGGTAAAGGTTTGGTTTAACACTTAAGTTGAACATAATTCAAATGTTGGGATGAGAACAGGTGTGTCCATGGATCTCTTGGAGGATTTCATAATAAGTGCATGATGATGTATGGAGTCATCGAACTTAGAAATTGTTTTTGGAAATTTGATAAGTATGGGGACATTGCCACCCTCCTTTTTATGAGGACTTAAGGTGGGCTTCTTTTGCTTGATGGCATAAGTAGCTTTCGAAGTATTCCTTTGCAAGTTTTTCTAGGTTAGTTGACATATGCTCTCTAAAGGAGTTGATAGTGGGCTTTTGAAAGAATATAAAGTATTCTCAAAGGGAGATAATAGTAGAGATGGTGCTATGCACTCCCAAAGAGAGCTAGTAGTAGACCTTTTTTAGAAAGTGCCACATACTGCTGACGGGAGCTGATAGTGGACATTTTCAAAGAGTACCTTGTACTATTGAAGGGAGCCCATAGTGGACCCTTTCAAAGGGTGCCATATATTCTCAAAGGAAGCCATTAGTAGACTTTTTTAGAAGGTGAATACCAATGTATCTCCATGGGGCTTCTAGTGGGATTACATTAACAACCACATACCTAAAAGGGAACCTTTGTAGTGGGATTACATCCAGTGATTACCACATATTCTTTGCACTTCTCGAAGAGCCTTATGGTGAGCATATGTCTAAAAGATACTTTCCAAATACTCCTTATAAATGTTATAAGATTCAATGTTATAGAATAATAATAATAATAATAATATAAGGAACATGAGAAAGTTCACATTCATTAAAGAAGTATTAGTAGAAAACTAGTATTGTCTGTTAGAGAGGGTGGGCTTTATTCAAATTTGGAAGAAAGAAAGCTAACGATAAAAATTAAAATAGAAAAGACACCAAAACAAATTACTTATCATCAGGATGTATTGTCAATGATGCATTTCAAGAATCACTAGGCATGTTTCGTGGTGCACATATTTTCCACAAGATCGAAGGCAAGTAGCACACCTTTACCCTATCTCTTCCCATCATTTCTAGGGTACTTTTGCTCAATTTACCTAAGAAGTGGGAGCCTTCTTGCTTCTTAGGGTACTAGCATAACATTTTCTAGCTACTCTTAAATATCCTACCACTTTTTCTATTCCATTTGATATGGGAAACTTTATCCTCAGATGGTATGTAGAAATTGCAACTTGTAATAAGTTTAGAGTTGGCCTTCCCAAGATTGCATTGTTTGCAAATATTCTTCACCACTAAAAACCTTACGATATTTGTCACCCTTCTTGGATGAATGCCTAAGGAAAGAGATAATGGTATCTCCTCGAGTGCTTCCATGGTGTCCTCCGTGAGCTACAACAAAGGGGTGTTAATCTTTTGCATTTACATGTTGTCTACTTCTAGATGGAAAAATGCATAATTGATTAAGATAATTGCCAAACTGCTACTATCCACTAAGATTTTCTTGACCCAAAAGCTAGTGAAAGGTGTCATGATCACTAAGGTATCGTTGTGCCCCTTCTAAGCTCTCTGTCTTTTTCCCTAAAAGTGATGTAAGGTATAGGTAGGTGTGTTTTGAATTTCCCAAGAATGGGGTTAATTGCATGACCTTGTGCTTGTCAGGCTGCTTGTGCTCGTGTTTTCCTTGTGTTAGAGAAATATCTTCCATACAACCCTCTAGATATTATGGAAATGACTCCCATTATGGGGCGATTATTGAGATCACATTGGTGTTGATATTCCTTAGGATCTAAGTAGCCTCCTCACTTTTGTTGTAACTCTCACTCTCTTGTGCAAACAAGCATTTCCTCAAAGCTAGATGCCTTTTAGGCCACATAATTCTTGAGGTGGCATCTTTGAATCAGCTTCTTGATTTTGTCTTTTAAATGGCTGCACTACTTTGTGATGTGACCATCTAGCCTGGTGGAAAAGATATTATTTATCTTGTTTAAGCTTCTTAGGGTCAATTGGTCTCTTTTGTAGTAGTCATTGAATGAGATCACATTGCAATGTGATTGTTAGAATTTCTATTTGAGATGTAGTGAATGGTATGTACATAATGAGAATGTGAGGATGGCTATATCTCCAGTCTTCTTACCTCTTAGTGTTGTTACTCCCTTCATCGTGCGTCTTTCGCTAAGTGGCTTCTTGAGGGATTGTCGTTTCTTTTATGCAAATATATTTTTCAACATCCATGAGGAGCTCCTTTAGCGTGGTAGGTGACTTACCAACAATTGATTCTTGGAGTTTAGGTGGTTCAGGTTCTGTTGGATGATACTATGAAAAAGCTCCTAGCTAACATACAAGATCTTGTGGACAGCTGGTATAAAGCGATTGAGATAGGTCCTCAAAGATTTTTCATCTTACTGCTTGGTGGTGAACAAATAGGTTTCTATCTCAAAGTACTTGCAATTGGTGGAGAAGTGTTGAAGAAAAAGTTGTGCCATTATATTTCCCACCTAGTAATGGAACCTACTGGCATATGGTTGAACCACATCATGGCGCACTTCATGATGGTGGTGCAAAAAAGCTTGTAGCATGCAGCCTTGCTTAATTCAGATAGCTCTCTATCCTCACCAGGACATAATCAAGGTGCTCTTGAGGGTTTGCAATACCATTGAGCCCCAACAGTTAGACTATCTAACAATTCGAGAAGTAAATTTAAATTTTTTTTAAATAACATAGTAAATATACTTGATCAACACAAATATGTAGATAAAAAGTATCTTGAGCATAAAGCAATTCTTTTTAAAAAACTATAAAATAGTCATGGAACTTCAATAGAAATGTATCAAATTAGTATAACTATTTGCTAAAATAAAGATATGGACAAATGGCAAGATCATATATTAGGTAATGCCTAAACAATGTGAAGGTTTATAAAATTGGTGAATCATCTTATATTCTTGTTATTTAAATTTAAATTATTCTTTTTACATCATTTTTTTTTTTGTCTAACTAATGATTTTATTCATATCGGTGTCACAACTGTTAATTACTTTAACAATTATCTACTAATTAGCAATGAACTTTAGATAGTAGTCTAAATATTATATTTAACTATGACAATTTACTTAAATGCGTTATTTTATATTATTAAGTTAGATAGCAATTTTAAAATTTTAATATTTTTTAATAAAAATGTAAAATTGAAAAATATATTAAATTTTGTAGTTTGGAGTGGCAAAATATATATTTTTATGATTTGATGGAGTACAAGGTTACATGCATATAATTATGAGGAGAAAAACAAAATTCACACAGAATAAATAATATGCAACTAGAGCTCGTGCACATTTAATATGTGTACATTTGATAATATATTAAGATTATATTTGATGTGTATATACATAAAACAATGTGTAAAATTTATCTATTGACAACAACAAAAATAAAATAATATAAATGACAGAACACAATCACAATAAGTTGAATGGATCAAAAAAATTGCAGAGAAATGAAAATTCTATTTAACCTTCACAATATCTATGGCACTATAAATGGTATTAGTGGGATTACAATTGTTAGTAGCTCAGCATAATAATGAGGATTAAAAGACAATAAACAAAAATGAGCATATTTTTAAGTATTTAACTTGAAAATACATAAAAAGAAATTGATCTTTTATTAATAGGTAAAAGTACAAATAATTTAAATATGGTCAACGAATAGAAAATATTAAAATTAACACGCACTTCAATACTCAAATCCATTCACACTTTCAAAATATATCTCATGCTGAACTCGAATAACTCAAGTACATTCATGAGTTGTGAACGTAGCTCATGCTAAACTCGGATTCATTGCCATCATTAATTTCAATATATGGAGTGAAATCTTAATTAAAAAGTAATTTACAAATGATCAATTCAAATAACTCAAAACTTTGATATATTAGTTAATTACACTAAACGTATTGGAAACAAGATGGATATGCATATATTTCTTGTATGTATTTATTTATATATGTTATATACACACACATTTTATCTTTTAAGTATTTTAGCTATTTTCTAATATAATGGCAAATCTTCTTCTAAGTATTTCAACTTTTCAAATGTTAGAATGGGAACATAAATTCGTACACCAAGATTTCCATAAACATCACAATTCTTAATAGATGGAATATTTTCATAAATGAGAAAATGGATCAAGGTACTTATTTTCTTTTCTACGAAGAGATATGTTGTTAGTTTCCTAACTATTTTTTAGACTTGAATCAGGTTCAAGATCAATTTATTCACATATATAAAGGTTTTTCATTAAATTATTCATTTATTCTAATTAATGCAAATAAATTTCATAGCTCTTTTTTTAAATAAAATTTTTTTATTCATCATAAATCATGACATAATGCTTCCACAATAAAAGGGAGGAGGATTTTCATTCAAAACCCCTTGATCAAACATAGAACCTGAAGCCCTAGCTATAATGTGAGTTACAGAATTCGTAGATCTTCTAATGAAACCAATTTGAAGATGAGCAAGTTCTTTTTTAAATTTTCTACAATCAATAATCGAACCAAGAGTCGAACAATACTCTCCTTCTCCATTTATCAAATTCACCATTTCTTGAGAATCAGATTCTAAGTTAACTTTCTAAAAACCTGATTGTTTAATCCAACTCAGAGCTTCACAAATGCCAAAATATTCAGTTAAACTTGTCTCCAGTACTCCTTTGAATATTTTGTACCTAGCACTAATAAACAGACCTTCAAAATCTTGAATCACCTAGCCCACTCCAGAAATATCTTTATCTTTAAATATAGCTGCATCAACATTGATCTTAACCTATCCATCCATTGGCTTGAACCAAGATTATTTGTCAACATCATATCTAATTTCGTGAGCCTTTGGTTTGCCTCTATCTCTTGCATTTCTCCATTGTGACAAAGATGACTTAGCAAACTGGATAATCTCATTTACCGATTTAACTTTCTGCTTACAAACAGTGTTATTTCAGTTGTTCCACAGGCTTAAGCGTATTATCAAAGCTAAATCAAACACCTCAGGTAAGCAAGTAGAGCTAATCAAGTTTAACCAATCACTAACCAAATTACTCATACCATGAATGAAGCCAACACTAAACCACATCCAAACTTCCTCTGCCACAATACAGCTAACAAATGTGTGCATATTTGATTCATCTTCCAGCCTACAAACTAGACAAATACTATCCACATCCACATACTTTTCCCTCAATTTACTTTTCGTTGGTAGATAATTTCGAGCCGCCATCCAAGATAAAATCTTAACTTTTGATGGAATCAAAGTTTTCCAAAGTTTATTCCAAAAAGCAAGCCTATCATGATGCATGTTGTTAAGACGAGTGAGGGATATATAAAAATTTCTAACTGAGTACTTATTTGATTTTTCCTTGCTCTAATACCATCGATCCTTCATGTTTGTCAAGCTAATTGGAATTTGTAATATAAGCTCTTTGTCTCTTCCATTAAAGATTGAATCAATAAGTTCAGAATTCCACTCCCTTCTTTCTTGATTCATCAAATCAGCTACCTTTATTCCTCTCAAATTTCCAAATAGATTTGAAGTAATGTAGGGATGTGACTCATGCTATAACCATGGGTCTGTCATAGTTTTGATAGAAGATTCATTTCTTACTGTCATTCTGCTGCCCTCTTTGATAAGAGATTGAGGAACCACAAAACTTCTCCAAACATAGCTTTGGTTGGATACAAGTCGAGCTTCTAGCAGTGAACAATTTGGAAAGTATCTTGCTTTGAAAGTCCTAGCAACCAGTAAGTTAGGATTTATGAGGATTCTCCACATTTGTCATCCTAACATCAACAAGTTGAACTCATGTACCTTTCGAAAACCAAGCCTCCCTCAACTTTAGTGTTACTTAATTTCTCCCAACTGAGCCATTTGATTCCTTTATTTTTCATGCCTCCAGATTTCCAACAAAACTTATTCATCAATCTCTCAAGATTAGAGCATAATTCAAGGGGGACAAGGTAGATATTCATTGCATAATTCAAAATTGCTTGAGCAACTAATTTTAATAGCACCTCTTTTCTTGTTTTCGGAAGGGATCTCACATTCCAAGTTTGGATTCTTCTCCCAATTTCTTCCAGATAAATGAAAAAAACCTTTTTTCCACCCCACAAATGTTGGTAAAACCAAATATGTGTCCTATCCCCCATCTTCAAGAGTACCAAACTTGCAGCACACTTCTTCCTTCTGAATCTGTTTTATGTTGGAGCTAAAATATATTTTTTATTTTTCCACATTTATGATGTAGCCGACGCACTTTCATAGTTTTTGATAACCGTATTAATACAAGAAGCCTCAAATGAATTTGCTCTAAAAAAAAGAAAAGGTTGTTTTCTGCAAAGAAAAAATGTGAGATTATAGGTGCTCCCCTAGCCACTTTAACTCAATGAATCAAACTGTGGGCATAACAATCATTCAGAGCTGATGATAATCCCTCAACGCCAATAATGAACAAATATGGAGATAGAGGGTCTCCTTGTCTAAGACCACAATGTAGATTGATAGAACCAATCAACTCATTCCTTTGACAACTTTGTAGGTAACTGATTTTATACACATACTCATCAATTCTATCCGTTTCCTACAAAAACCCATTTTCATCATGATTTGCCCCAAATAGCCCCACTCCATTCTATCATATGCCTTGCTAATATCTACCTTTAGTGCTACGAACCCCTCCTTCCTTGGGAGACTGATGATATTCTCATCTCATATGAAGCGATGAATTATCTAAAGAGAATAAATTTTATAGTTAAGTAAGTTAAGAAAGCAAAATAGAATTCACTCCTAATCCACATAGCTGAACAAAATTGATTTTTTAAAAGAACATAAAGCCCACTCAAATTTTCTAAACAGTGTTGCAAGTTCCCCAATTATTCTTTCGAGATTCGATTAGGTTTGAGCCAACATATATGAAAAGTTACCACCAATGATCTATTTATTTCTAATTAACATAAAAGTTTTATAGTTGAGGCAATAATTTTAAAATTGGACAAGACAAAGAACCAACAATGTAACTTGTTACTGGTTACTAGTTTCACCAGTTCAATTGTTATAAGTAACAATTATATTTAATTTTATAAATATTTATTATTTTAATATTAATAAAAAAATAAAACTTCCAATAGTATAGAAAAAATATTATTTAAAAATTTTTTAATTCTTACTCATTTTTAAATACTTCTTTAAAAAAAATAATACTTCATAATTAGTCAACTATAAATAAATAAAAAATAATATTTAACATTAATTTTAGTATTCGTTCATTTCATAATTTAAAACCAAGTAAAAACAAATTATTATAAACTAAATATTCAACACAACTTAAGAAAGATTAAATAAAATAAAACAACAAAATAAATATAAGCATCCGCATATAATTGCTACTTCATTAATTTTCAAGGAAATAAATTCATGTTCCAAAAAACTACATCTCCAAAATCTTTAGTTATCATCTTCAACTCATAACTCTTTTTCCTTTTTTCCTTTTTTTTATTTTTATTTTTTAAAAAAATTTAATTTTTAAAATTAAAAAAAAAAAGGTAAGTGAACCGGTGGTGAACTAATCAAACCACCATTGGTTCAATTGATTTTTGACCAATTTTGATTAGTTCAAAGGGCTATTGATTTTTAAATTTTAATTAGACCGAATTAGCTTCCGGTCATCAGTTTGACCAGCTGGTCCGATTCAGTTTTCGAAACACTGAGTTGAGGAAGTTAAATTTGGCGTTTCCTAGTCAATAGAGCTGAACAAATTTAGACAACATTTGATTGCATTTTAGGAAGTTTTGATTTGTATATTTTGAGAAAATAAATTTTGAATGTGGATTTGAGAAATGTGTTAGTGGTTTGGATCTCAAGGAAATGCTATAAAGAGTATTTTTTTTAAAATAATATTTTAATAAAGAATAATTTTCAAACTATTACTCTTTTAAAATTATTTTTCATATTATTATTTTGTATTGTCACATATATTTTCATGTAAGCAAAAATTGATTAGTTGAAATTCATATTTCTTTTTTCTTATTTTAAAGAATAACCATAATTTACTAATTGAAATTTATTGGAGTTGCTTAAAATTACTTCTCATATTATTAATTTTTTATTGCCACGTATATTCTTATGTAAGCAAAATTTCATTAGTTGGAATTCATATTTCTTTTTCTTGTTTCATAGGTTTCCTCGTTACCCAACAACTTTTATCCGGCTCCTTCTCTCTTCAATGTCGACTTGAAATGAATCCTAACTTTAGGATGATTGACCAGAATTTATTAATTGAAATTTATTAGAATTGTGATTCAGTTCTTCACTAAAGAGAGGTAGAGAGAATAAGAGACATGAGTGAAACACTTGAATTTTCACCTCATTTTCTTCTTTTTTATTAACATGATAATAATCATATTAACTAGAATACAAAATTTTATTCAATAATAAACAACAAAGTTTAACAAAAAGAAACCAAACAAAAGCTTGTAAACACACTTAAAACAAATAAGACCATATATTTGGGCAAAAATTCTGCCAATAGAATTTGAAAATAAATACATAAAATAAGAGTAAAAAATCAATCAAAAAAAAGTCTTAAAAATAGATTACATGATAAAAAAATATATCACACACCTTTTGTGCTAGTAAAAAGTATTGAACAATAAAAGTTAATATCTCTATAAATTATTTTTTTAACTGTATAAATCCAACAAATGAAGCAATATTTAGAATCCTAAAAGATTAATTTGCAACATCAATAAAATTTTATTTTAGAAACTGCTATTAAGATTTTATGATATTCTAAAAGGTGAAAAGAAAAAATTAATGATTAGCTCCTACTTTACTAGTGTTGAGACATGTTGATTAAGGATGAAAGAGATAACTAAACTTATTTGCTACTTGTGAGTTTTAGAATATGGTGAAATTCTATCAAAAAATAGAAAAAAGAAAAAAAAGAAAGAAAAAAGTTCCAACCTGTAAAATTCTGATGGAGCCTTTAAATAAGAAAAAAATTATAAATTCCAACTAATAAATTTTTACTTACATGGGAATACATGTGGCAAAAAGATAATAATATATAAAATAGTTTTGAAAGGATGATAGTTTGAGAATTATTCTTTATTAGAATAATATTTTAGAAAAACACTCATGCTATCGATATTTGGTTATCCTTGAGTGGTAGCCTGGTAGGCAAAAATAATATTTGGTTATATGTTTATGGGAGATAATTTTTGCTATTGGTATAATTGATTCTTTTATGTGGTTAGTGAGGAAAATTTGTAATTTAAAAATAATTTAATATGTGTAATATTGTAAAATATATGTGTATGTGAATATAATGATTGAATATAATTTTAAATATCATTTAATAATCAATTGAATAATGATGGTTTGGATGAAGGTTGAAGTTCTTCTTTTCATAAACTAAATGAAGGATGTTTTGGAAAAATATCCAAATGTATTTTGCCTCAAAAAAGATTACCCATGCAACCATGTTTGTTTTAATTTTGAGGAGACGAATTAATTCCAAAAAAAATATAAACAAACACCGCCGTCATTTTTTTAAAGAACATAAATAGTGTTTGGTTATATTTTTTTAAAATAAAATTATTTTGGGTAAACATAATCAAACATACGCTTATTTTTCCTTCAAAATGCTAAAATATATTTTTTTCAAAATACCTTATCTTATTCTTTATTATTCCCAAAACTTCCCCATTTTCTAATATATACATACATATATATCTTATATATTTATCTTACAATAAAAAAATTTATTCAATTCTATTTTCACTTCAAAAATTCAATAATAAAACATTGATTTAACTGCTACAATAAAAAATGTCTGATCCTAAAATATAAACAAGCATATCAACACTCTTCAAAATAAATTTTTAATCATTTCTCAAAATATAATAAAAACTTCATTATATTCCCCAATCACAACATCCACATTCTCAATCCTACTTACAACATTACCCCAAAACATATATCATAATCATACATAAACCATAACCAAACATTACCATAATTACCCACCCAAAATTTCTAAGGGCCATTTAGTTTCATTTCCATACCTCAATTTCACATTTTATATTATTTAAAAATTGAAATAAATTTAATTTTTACACATTTTTATTTAATATTATTTTTTTTATTTTTAAAACATATTTTTCAATAATTTATATAACTTATCCCAATAATTTATATATATTCTTTTTTTATTTTATTCTTATTATTTTTCTTCATTTATATAATTTATTAATTTAATATAATTATTACTTTTTCAATAACTGTGTCATATACAATTCATTTTCACTAAATGTTTTTTGAAATTTTAAAATTATGGAAAATGAAAACGAAAATGAAACTAAAACCGAACGGCCCTAAAATTTCGACTCCTCCCCCACTGGTTGGTCTTAGTCCTAAGAAGCCATGGCTATTCTAACTCCATCAGCTCTTATTTTATGGCTTCTTTTCAAATCATCTTCGACGTTTGGCTTCGCTTCTGAATTGTCCTTAGGTAAAGCTCTCTGTCGACATTCTAAATATTTCCTTTTTCAACAGTATTGTTTTTTTCCTTTCTCCTGGTGTTGTCTAAAGAAGAAATCTGAAGTCGGTAGCTTTAGGTAGTTACTGCCAGAATCTAAGGCTGAAATGAAGACACTTTGGTCTATACAAGTTGGAAAAAATTGTTAAAGTGTGGATGAAATTTAAATAGTCTTTTCGTGGGGGCGATTTTGGGTTTTTGGGATTTGGCATCAATGTTGTGTATAATTTGACAGGTTATTTAAATTCTTCTTCTGAGCAGTGGAGTCCAATTTCTTGCGATTATGGACACTGGGGGAACTCAAAATTCTTGCTGGAACTAAACCAAATTCAATGTATTAGGCCATCTTTAGTTGTAAATTGGAGCATTTTTAGGCAAAATGGTTTTTGGAAAGTGGGGTTGGGAAATGTAATGGTTGTTTGTTTGTATTTGGATGGTAGGTGGAAAATATTTTGGGAGAAAATATTTGTTTGATTGTGTTTTGGGATGGAATAAGATGTCACATCAATAATTTTTTTACTAGATTGGTAGGGTGGAACTGATATGTTAAAATTATTTATGTATTTGTATATATAGATTGGGCAAGGGGACAAAAAATGAGAGGCTAGACATTGGGAATAGATAGAAAATGAATTGGAAGGGTAATTTGGGCCTTTTTGGGTGTGTTTTGGGAGTGAATTTGGGGCATGTGTATAGTTTGTTTGTTTATATTTTGGGGGATGGAAAATGAATTAGTAATTTGCAACCAAACATAGCCTTAGTACACGACACTGAGATTAATAGATTGACTGGTTCAATAAAATTCAATGAATGACCTGTATTTCACAATTCCTGAGGGTTAGTAAATTCTTACCTTGATTTTAGCTTGAATGGATCATTAAACAGCTACGATAAAGGGAAAGATGCAGTGCCGAGTGAATTTAAATATGCAGAACTTAAAGAGTATATCTTTTGCCAAGTATGGGCCATTTGCTATTGTTGATAGTGATTCACCAAGTTACTTGTTCTTTGCGTGTGATGTTGCTTTCAAGCCTGTCCAGACATTCACATATAACCAGCCTTCTGTCTTTTAGCTCACCTCTTTGTTTTTGCAGTTGTTCCTGGGCCTACAGCATTGCAGCTATCTCCAAGCTTGATAGTAGAAAAATCTCCAGGTTCCAAACCTGGAAGTAGATTAAAATGTGAGAGAGTTCAGATTCATGGTTTGCCAAGGATTAAACATTTGAAAAAGTTTGCCAATTCCGTGAAGGTAAAAGTTTCATGTGTAAATCCAAGTGGTCATCCGCCATATATTGAGATCTGTTTCCACAGGTAAGATAATCACGCTAAATTGTTTGACTCATAATAAAACTAATTTTTTTTAGTTTTTGTTGCTTAATGTTAATTTTGTGATTTGTTATAGTAAATGTAATTTCTTTGCATACTCGTTACATTATTTTACCTCAATTTTGTGATCTCCTGTCATTTCAACTTGAAAATTCATAGCAAGAAAAAAATTGCTTGATTTGATAAACCTGCTGCTATCTGTTCATAAAGGGTTGTTTTCATTGACTTTTGATTTGATTACCAAACATGATACCCTCTGTGATCATAAGGGCATTGAATCTCCATAATAGTATTTGCTAAGATCTGGATGTTTGTGTGAGTTAATCGATAGTATGTGTTATTTGAATTCTTTGATGTGATTTAATAGAATTTGCTGATATATCATTGTCATCTCATTTAAAAGCTATTGTTTGTAATGAACCCAAATCATCTTTTTCCGTTCTAGAGATGGTCCTCCAATTACTGCTGACATCTGATATATTATGCAATGCATATGTTTTGATGTAAAATACTGAAGTAATACTTTGATTGTGTTAGCTTTTGTCCTTGTGTTCTTTTTATTGTGTGCGGATGTATATATGCCTGGACACATTCATGTGTATAAGTACAAATTAACAACCACAGTGTACCGTGCAGGAATGTATCTCTTGGGATAGGGATGTGCCCTCAAGACCAGTGGGAAAGGCTTACTAAGGGATTATGGGTTAAATCAATGTCTCCTTTTGATCATAAAATCTTAGACATAAGGATGGTGGCATCTTATTCAGAAAATCTTCAAGTGTCTCTTGATGAAGGTTCGTTCTCCATGATCCCTTTTCGTTAAGCTACTACCATCTTAGTCTTTAATTTATCTATTTTGTGGGTTTGTTCTATGGCTAATATCTCAAAATAATTTTCCTTTGCTTTATTGTTACCTTATACTTGATATTTTTTTGCAGAATTCTTTTTGTACAGGATATTATTCCTGGCTTTTGGAATAGTGTTGATGAGTCTGGCTTCCTGGCTCAGCAAGTCTTTAGTTTTCTACTATAGTGGTGCTATGGCAGTAGGAGTTTTTCTTGTGATCTTAATGGTCCTTTTCCAGGTAAATACATAAATTTTGGCCTTTAAGATTTTTTTTTATTTTTTTCTTTTCCTATCATACAACTTTATTGAAAATCATGGGAAAGGCCCCCTGGTCCATGATTTACAGAGATTCATTGCACATTTCCTGTGTGATTTGATCAACGGCTTGCATAATATGAGTTCAAAGATTCTGTAAATAGACATACGAACACAACTGAACAGTATTACAATCTCCAGATATTCGTATTTATCTCTTGGTCTGTTTACTTGTTCATGTTATGACCACTAATTGTCTTTTATCATTGACAGGGAATGAAGCTACTTCCAACTGGTCGGAAGAGTTCACTTGCAATATTTTTATATTCATGCTTTGTATGTATATTTATATACAAGTACATTCAATTCTTTTATTTGTATATTGGTGTTTGCCAAGATAATGTAATTGGTCCATTTGTGTTCAGGTTGGCTTGGGGTCTTTTTTACTTCGCTATGTGCCAAGATTGTTCCGCTCACTACTTATCGAGATTGGACTTTCTGAAGACATTTACAATCCTGTATGTAAGTTTCTCATGGCCAATTCTCATAGTTTATCTCATAGCCTTCCACCAGTGATGAGATTATCATGTAATGATCGGAAAGCTGCAAACTTTCCGTTCTTCCATATTTGCCACTAAGAGGAAACTTTTATATTTACAGTACAAAAGTTACTGGTAAACCTCATCGCATTTTCAATCTTTTGGTATATAGTAAATATCTTTTTCAGATTGTTACAATGTTCATCCCTCACAAATAATATAATGAAAATCGAATTAAGTTACTAAATAGATTGTCAAACTTGATGTCACTTTCTAAAGCCATTTACGGAACTTTTTCCACATTCAATGTTGTACAATTTTTGAATAAGGATAACCCATGGCTGCTTCATGTCTTACTTTAAAGTCTTAGTTCAAAACTTAATCCATACTATTACAGAATCAAAGGCAACCTGATTGCGACTTATATCTTCTGTTTTTCCATGGAAAATTTGCAAAATTGGAATATGTTAGATAAGAACGATAGGGTAGCTATATTCCTCTCTCCCGCAATTCCAACTTCTTTACTTCATATCTCTCCATCTTTATCTAATATTTTAACCCTAATTCTTAGTATGGTATATTATGTATAAACCGTCTGATTTTCAAAAAAGAAAAAAGGAAAAAAGAAAAGGATTGGACGCCCATGTTTTTGGATTAAATATAAACACGACTTTTTCTCTTTAATGAAAATTGTGCACATGCATTGAGTATGTGAGAAGACTAGTTGCTGTTATGATGCTTGCAGTTGAGATGACACTCATAGTCTCCACATCTAGGTCCTGTTGCTAGAATTATTACAGAGGGCATCTTGAACAAAAAAGAGAGCTCTATGAAGCCCTGGTATTGTTTTAAAATTTAATTAGCTCTTGCTCCAAGGAATTGTAATATCCACACGCTCTAGGGCTGGGAACATTAGGAGCTTCTTAAGGGAGATGAATACATTTTATTCTGTGGTCAAATGATGATATCTGCTGTTGATGTTGATTTTACCCTTACAGAGACTTGACTTGAAGTAAGAGAAAGTGAACTTACTATCGTAGGGTGGATCATACTTTACTTTTGCAGAGGCATATTAATATTATCTGTAAAATGAAGGGTGGAAATTATTCTTTCCTCTTAAGATAAATCAAATGGATCCTGTGTAAGAGATTCTAATCAGCAGGAGAATTGTGTTTTCACAAGGCAGTAGCTTATGTAACCTAGACACTAATTTAAATTAGTTTCTGAGCTTCTTGTCGTGTTCTGATTTGGTTTCCGATGATTAATTCACTTGTATGCGTGATGGTTTGTTCCCCATTGTGCTAATGCGTGCTATTTATGTGATGCAGCTGGCGATATTTCTGCTGGTTTTCCTTGTAATTGTTGGAGCTTGGCTGGGTTTTTGGGTTGTGCGCAAACTTGTACTCACTGAGGATGGATCTATTGATATTGGTGTATCTCACTGTGTCACTTGGTCAATCTGGATTGTTGCCTCTGTATTGATTCTTCAGGTTTTGATTCTCTGCATTAATTATATTATGGCTCCTACCTGAGCATCAATTTTCTCTTTGATGGGAAGTAATGAAATACTATATGTGCTTCAGAGTTCTGTGGATCCTTTATTGGCGGCCGAGGCTTTGGTGGGCGGAATTGTTGTTTCTTCAGTGCTGAGGCGGTTTGGCCATTCAAAGGTTGCTCGCCGTGCCTACAAGTGAGTCTATGTTAGACATCTTGAGCACAATAGTCCCGTACATTAGTGGGTAAAAATTGGTTACACGCTGCATTAATGAAATGTTTTGGCATGCTCCTTAGTGCCTTCCTGATGCTTTTATTTTTGTTCCAACTTCAGTTTTGAACTTGGTAAATTTTTTTTCTCGGCTTCTTTATCATGCAAATAACGAAAATGTCTTGCAGAAAGTTGTGTAGACTGAACAAGATCAATCTCAGACAGCCTGTTGACCCATATGCATCGCCAGTCACCCACTTGTCTGCTTCCAGACCTTTCACCAGATCTCCATATACTCCTGTTCAAGGTGGACTTTGCTTCATAAAATATGTATTGAATTGGGAGCACTGTAGTTTATCTTATTGGCTTAGTTACTGTTTTTTCAGGTTCAAGCAGTATGTTACCTACAAAGTTGTCCGATTCAGATACTTTCTATTCTACCTTCCACGACACTTGTGATCGAAGAAAATTTACAAAGGATGAGTGGGAGTCGTTCACTAGGGAGTCGACACGCAGGGCCCTAGAAGAGCTGGTTTCTTCACCAGATTTTAGCAAATGGGCTGTCTCCCATGCAGATAGATTAACCTTAGCTCCGAAGAAAGAAATTGCAGATAAGAAGAAAAGATGGTTCTATTGGTTTTGAAGATCCATTCAGACTTGACCCAAATTGATGCATAATCTGCAGTTCACACCAGCTCGATTTCTGTAAGATTAGTCACACGTTTGCCTGGATACCCCATGATTGTTTTATTACGTTAACCCCTTCGATTCTGATTAACACTAGGCTTGCCTAACCAAATTGACCTCGTTGACTTGTTACAAGCACCAGCAACGTTTGCTGTGGAATTGACACTGATTAATGTAGATCTAAGTATGTTTGATGATTTATTGCTAAAGCAATGTGTGAAAAAGCCTTTGGCAAGAGTCGGTCTGGTGACAGTCGGCGAACAACTTGTTTTGAGAATTAGACCCGTGCATCTGTAATTTGTTACATGTAAGTCATTTCGTTATGTACCTGGACGAGCCACTTTTTATGGTAACTATAATTGTAGCCTGACAGAATAATCATGATGCAAGGTCATGATGTCGTGAAACAGACACGACATCATCACTATTTAAAATAAATAAATACTTGTTTATATACAAATATCATTATCTACATACGCCACGCACGCGTGGATATGAAATTGGTAACAAATTTGGAGAGACATAATAATGCCAGTGCAAACAAAAAGAAAGACTATATTAATTCGAGGGGCAAAATGCAGCCTAGCTCTTGTGAAATTCAAAGTCATCATAAAGCTTCTTATGTTAAAAATGGAGTTTGATGAGTATTATGTGTTTTGTAAAAATTGTCATTATACTTTCAGATACGGGTCACACGCAGTGGCTGTATGTAAGATTGCAATTTTGACAATGAATTGTCTAGAATGCCCTTATGGGGGTTAGTTGACCTATTTTGTAATGTAATTTTTGAATACTCACAAAAATATCCTCCCTCTTTTCTCTCTCCCTCAACTCTCCTTTTCCTCTACGACTTCTCTATTTTTTGGCCTTTCTTTGTTCTTTCTTTTTCTTGTTGGTGTTGTCTGAAATGGCTACAACTCATCACGCAACAAGAACCAAGGATTGGAGCAAGCGTTGGATTTGAGATTTACCTCTCCGCCAATCTGTGAGTGCAACCTGAAATGTAACATAAATGCAGTTGAATATGAGCAGAAGCTAACAAAAGGGAGACTCCACTACAAATGTTCCAACCAAATTTGCAATTTTTTCCTTTGGTGTAATCTAGTTAGTGCTACATGGTTTCCTATGGGCATTCTAGTTTTTCCTCCGAAGTGGGCATACCACCACAAAGACGAAGGGCAATAAGAGGATAACACAAAAAATGAAGTCATTTCTCTAGCTATTCCAAGTACTCCACCAACATGAAGTATAGAAAAAAATTGGACTTACATACACATTTCATGAATTTTGTTGGCAGCCTTCATTATTGTCATGGTGCTACTGTTGAAAAGTTAGGTTTAAAAAAGGTGCTATATACCTCCCTATGTGACTAATGTTGTCATTTGTTTGACTTGGACTAGACTAGGTATTTTGTGGTCTTATTTTGGAAAATTCAGTTTAATTTTGATTTTGTATGATTATTATTGAGTAAAGAATATTCAGTTTAATTTTGATTTTGTATGATTATTATTGGGTAAATTATTGTCCTATCTCCTTCAATGTTGGCTTCATCATTTAACTATTGTTTAATTATTGTCCTATTTCCATTTTTAATCTTAATTTTAATTTTAGTAAGTTTGGTCCTATTTCCTTCAATAATATGTAAATTATTGCATTTCATTGTTGTTTTCCGTGATCTTTATTTTTCCAAATATGTTGGCTCACACCAAATTAAAAACCAAAAACTCCTAATAAATTAACACACCCTATGAAACAAATGGGCCAGAGGACCCTCAGAAAATTAAAAAAATAGGCCATGCAACCCCTCTTAGCATAAACAAATGTGCAACAGAACCCCCTGAACATCTAAGAAATGTGCCGATCAACCCCCTTAGCAAGAAATGCGCCACCATGATTGAAAAAGGACATGAGACAAATCTTGTGTTATTTTGATTCATTATTTTTCATGTATTCTTACCAAAAGTAACTGTAATTGCACAAAAGTAACTATCTTTGCACAATATATATATTCCATGCAGGGATAACATAAAAACCAGCCATGAAAAATATGTGCCCAAACCCCCTTAAAATAAACAAACGACCGCAAAAGCCCCATTAACATTTAGAAAGAGCCATTAGATAAAAAAGGAAGATGGCACATATTGGACTTAATATAACCATTTCTTCATTTGATAATGTGGTGTAAATACATACATAACCATAACATAATGCCTCTCTGTACATACCCATCAACCATCGACATCAACTTAAGTCCAAAATCCACCAAAAAAGCCAAAGCAATTCACCATTCTTACTTTGTACACCACTAAGAATAATTGTGTAGTTGGCAACCAAATGTGAGCTAAATGCAACAGCTATGCTAATATAGTAATGCACCATATCAAAAAAACCAATAATAAAAATACGTACAAACTCAATCTCTAGCTCCAATCCTTCATCTTTTGGACACTCTTTTCCTTCTCCATGACCTGATGCTTGCCAACACATCTAAAAGTTGTAGCTCACTCAATCTTTGCTTCCTAGCTGGCTTATTATCTGTGTTATGCTTTAGAGTAGGAACAGATGGACCTGTTCTTATAGCATAACCTTCCAGATAACCTTCCAAATTTGAAGCAGGTTCAGCCACATGTTCTGTTACATTTGGAGCTTGAGCTGCCCTTGGGCTCTTTCTTTCTTTACATCCAAGTAAGGCTTATTCCTTCTTCCTTTATACATCATTTCCTGAAATAATGAAATTGAAAGGATAATATCTTCTCCATATTATATAAGTTAAAGAGATTAAGATTATTTTTTTTTTTATCATCTACTGACCTTTTTCTAATTTTCTTTTGAAGGCCCTGCTCCTGGGAGAGTCTACTATCATTTTCAGCCATTGTGGCAGCTTAGAATTATAGAAATGAATGAATTATACCTTCTTCCATGAATAAATGAATGAAGTTTGAAGTCTAAATGAATACCTGAGTGGGATTAGGATTTTGTTGCCTAACTTCAAGTTATCCTATAACCATATTGCCCTCAGCATGTTGAGGCTCATTACTCTCATTACCCTGACATGAAACAAATATGATGTTAACAAAATAAATAGAGCAAGGTAAGATTTATTTTATCTAACCTTGTAAAACTTGGTTTTGGATGTGTTGGATTTTTACAAGTTAGTTTGTTATGTCTCTTTTGGAGGCAATTTTGACAACCATGTATGAGACCCTTTCTTATGGATTTTGATACCTGTACCTTACTAGGTCCTATTTTCCTAAGCTTCTTTGGCTTTCCTTTCTTGATTCTCAATTTAGGTGCCTTTAGAAGAGGTTCAATGGCATCACTCTTGATGTAACCATTCTTTCTAGGCACATGTATTATTTTGCTGTAAGTAGCCAAGTAAGTCTTTTTCTTGTAGCATACATTGACAAAATCCTCCAAATTTCTCCTACCTTTAGTAATGGTTGCACATGCATATGGACAAGGGTATCCATTCAACTGAAACATCCTACAGTTGCACTCTTTAACCCCTAAATCCACCTTATACTTGTCCAACATGTGGTCAACTTCATTCTCTTCCCCCCAACATCATATTGCAAAACAGTTTCTTGCCACCACTTAACATTTGTTAATATTTTTCTGAATATTGGGGCAAATGTTGACTGTAAATTTCTCTATACCGTATCTCTTCATTTGCTACCTAATCATAAGTTTTCATCTTATCCATTCCAACATGCTAATGATTGGCTTATCTCTGGTAGGTAGGATATAACTGTTGAATGACTCGCTTAGATTGTTCATAATTATGTCAAATAAACACTTTTTGGAGAAATGGTTCATGCTCCAATGCTCTGCACATACCTTTCTCAACCATTCTGCAACAGTCTCATATTCTAAGGATTTCTTTGTGTTAACATCCTCAATATTTTTCACCCACATTTCAAACTCAATCTTATTTGCTATGCTAGCTGCACTCTAGAAAAGTTGCCTTAGTTTGTCATCTCCATGCTTTATCTTGAACTTGTCATACATGTGTCTCAAATAGTACCCATGTTCACAATCAAGCAAAAAATCTTATATAGCTTCCACTAAACCCTCTCATTTATTCTCACTAAACCCTCCTATGTCTTCCAATAGCTTTGTTAGAAACCATGTCCAATTCTCCCTATTTTTCACTTATACAATAGCTTGAGCAATGGGGAACATGTTGTCATTCCCATCCTTCCCTATAGCTACCAACAGGTAGTCTCCATGATGTGATTTCAAAAAACATCTATCAAGGCCTATAATTAGTTTGTACCCTATCTCATCCCTCAGTGCACTCAAGCTATAATAAAGCCTTTCAAATGTTAGGGTTTGAATCTCTTATCTCCTCTTTATAATCACTCTACTACCTTCATTATATACAACCATAGTTTGAACAAAGTCCCTCAAATACTCATATTAAACACTGTCCCTACCCTTTACCAAGTTCAGTGCCTCCCTCTTAACCTTTTTTGCTTTCCAATACCCTACCTTAACATTGCATTTGGTTTTTATAAGGTTCACCAATTCTTCGATGCTCACACTAAGATGATCTCTCACTATTATCTCCATTCTCTTTACAAGGTGCTTGAATGTTGCAAGTTTATTCTCATAAACCCTTGTATATTTGTGTTCTCCCTTTATGCTTTTGATTTAGAATGTCATTGATTTTTGAACTGGAGATGCATGGATTCTCCAATTGCATTATTCATTTGCACAGTCTGCTATGATTTTTGCATTTTCATTCTTCTTATATTTAAGCCTGATACCATTCCTAACACATTAGTTTGCAAGGGCCTTTTTGAATATCTATGCACTTGCAAACTTTATTCCAACCAATGGTTGAAAGTTCTTTGTGTTCACTCATTCTCTAAAGGTATCATGCCTTGGCCTTTCACCCTTTGAGCCATGAAGATTGTAGAGGTCAAAATCATCTCTTAGCTCACTATACTAATTGCCATTAGGATCAATACTTTGTGTACTTTTCTCTTTAGTCTGTCTAACTATACTACCCTTTCTTTTGCTACTCATCCTTTTAAGCATCCTTCCAATTTTTTGCACCATCATTAACTTGTTGTCTTGTCTTTCCTTTTCTGCAAAAATGTCGTCATTAGAAAAGTCGTCAACGTCTTCAAACATCTCAATAGGTGCATCTAATTCCACCACATCATAAGTCTCATCACTCCTAAAATCGTCTGAACCAACATAATCTGAATCATCTGAATCATCCATTGTGCTTGCTGATTGCTATTCAATGTCTTGATGCTATCTTGTAGCCTTATCATGCCTAATAGATTCATCACATCCAATATTATGTGATGCTTCACGTATTTGTGAAAGGGTGTTTTCTCTTGTTAACAAGTATAATGAATCCTCATTAACCCCACCTTGATGATTTCCCTCGAACTTTGTCTGGTTTTATGCTTTTTTGCTTCCTCAACCCTTACTTCAGCAGGCCCTTCTTTTGTAATATTTTCATTAGCTTAAAATAAGCTAGCTAAATTGACATCTATATCATTCTGAGCCTTTCTTTTCCTCTTCTCCTTTCTTTGAGTGCCCTTTATTTGGGGTTGTTTACTCTTTTCTAATTTGCTATCATTGTTGCCAAAAAACAACCTCCAGAGCCCTATTTCTTCATCTCTCTCCTCTTTCAAATCTCCTTATATCTTTCATATAATCCTAATATTAGGCAACATTCACTTCACTATGTGTATAAGCCTCATTTTGATAACATGCCACACCTTTGCTTCTAACAACATCATTACCTAATTGATTAGCCTCTATAATATCTTTCTCAACAACTGTACCTTCTTGCTAATCCCTTGCACCATCAAATACTGCACCCACACCCTTAGGCCTTCCACCCTCAAGCACAACTGCCATATGCTCATCCCTTGCACCCTCTTGCTTAGCCTTTTCAGCACTATTAAACACTACACCTATTTGCTCAGCTTCTATACACACACCCTCAGCCCCTTCACTCTTCAGCATAATTGCCATAGCCTTTGCCCTTCTACCCTCTTGCTCAACCCTTACAATGAGGCACTCAATAATTGCACCATCTTTCTTAGCCTCTTTAACCTCCTCCTCAACAACTATACCCTCTTGCTCAGCCCTTGTACCATAAATTACTGCATGCTCTTGCTTAGTTTCAGCACCCTCCTCAACCTTACCAGCAACTACTTGCTCAAACCTTGTACCGTTCTTAACCCTGCCAATAGCTGCTTACTCAACCCTATAAGCACCCACTTTCTCAACCCTTAGACTCTTCTCAATCGTGGCATTACTACCAATCTCAACCTCTACACTCACATCCTCAAACCTGGCATCACTACCAACACCATCATCCTCTGTAGCCTCATGACCTTTTGAATCAAGACATGCAGCCTCATTAACAACTACATCTTTCTTTTGCTAACCTTTTAAATCAAGATATGCAACCTGATTAACAACTACATCAACATGTCCAACAGCATCTACAACAACACACTCAGTAGCTTGGCTATCAATAATAGGTGCTACATTATCATCAAGTGCCAAATCAACTGCCTCAGCAGTCTCACCATAAAGAACGTTTGCATTGATTTCATTTGATGAAACATCAACATTCATCCTAGCTACCTTTACTATAGCATGATGACCATCTTTAACATATAGGTTGGCAACATATTCTTCAACAACTAAATTGGACGACTGCACTTTATTTTAAGGTTCCTTCTCAACATGAAATGTTATTCCACTAATCATCTGTTGAACACTTTATCTTGGCTCTCTGAGTAGTCATTAGCTATGAGATTTACTTGTGTATCTATCACAAAACGTGGGTTGCCTACATCCTTAGCATAAATGGGGCAAGCCTGATTTAAACCTCTGTACCACATCATAATCTCACTAATAGTTTGTACATTTAGCACCACCCTTAGCCCATTCTCAAGAGACCATCCAGGGACTTTGAAATAAAAAACAACAGCTACCACATTTCTCCTAAACCATGCATACATGTCATAAAGCAATTGTATATTGAGGGTGTCAATTAAGATGTCTCTAAACACCCTACTCCTGCCACCTATGTATTGTAAGTTGGGAGAGATCACAAAATGCCCCTACCCATATTTCAATATCACCACAATGAAGTAGATGGAATAGTCCATTAATCCATATTCCACTCAAATTTAATCCATTAAACCAATATTCAAATTATAAGCATAGAATTTATTTATATCTTTAAAAGGTCATATTACCCCTCCCCCCCGAAAATATTGTAAGTATTACACTACCCCCTTATATATATAAAAACAAATGGGCTAAATACCCCTATTTCAATCATATGATACAAATAGGCCTTATTGCCTCCTTCCTCAAGATAAAATACAATATAAAAATGGAAAAGTAACCTCACATGTTTTCAAAAAATAACTAAATCAACATCAATCACCTTTTCATTGGTTGTTTCAGACATATATACATACCTATGTATACATAATAACAAAAAAAATAAAGATTCATTGGGAGTTAACAATGGAAATAGTATTTCCATTTTTCCTAGGAATCTTCTATAGATGCATGGGATTCAAAAATTCCTTCTTCAACTTCTATAACAATAAAAAAAGAATGACTACAAAGTCCAAAAAATTAATTCTCCATAAATATAGTTTACTTCCTCAATTTGTCATCTACATTCACCATGTAGTTCTCCACTTTCAGAGAAGATGAACAGCACTAGGATAGAAAGAAAAAGAAAAAGAAACCCTAAAAGAGCAAGAGAAACTAAAAAATAAAACAAATAATCTTTCGCTGCTTTGGAGAGTTTCCAAAAATACAATATGCTCCAAAACTAGAAATATATACAAATATGTTTTGCACACAAAATATCAAGTGAAACATACATTTCACAAAGAAATGACATCTCATAATAGTTCACAAAACAGAAGAAGAATACTACATGGAAAATATGTATGCCAACGTACCAGGAAAGGTTTCTCAAAAACTGATCCTTCTTTCGTTGACTGTCTTCTACAATGTATGATTTCCTCACAATGCAATGCAAGAGTGGATTCCCCTTGGTGATTTCGGTGTGATGTGATTGAAGGAGTGATTTTTAAATTTTGGGGGATTTCAATTTTATGACTTTTTGGATTGTGATGCAAGAGTCTTTTTTTTTTTCATTCCTCATGTTTGAGCACTATAGAGGGAAGAATAAATATGTAATTATTTTTTTCCACTAGGGAAATTCCATCTCTTCATTTTATTTCTCACCAAATAGTGTTAATGGGGTGAATGAGCTAATTTTATAAAACATAAGGCACTAAACAGACTCCATTCTTAATAAAGGGTGGCAATTTTGAATTACATAGGAGTTTTTGAGCTTATAGATACATGAAAGATTGTTCCTTGAACATTATCCTTACCAGCAAGTTGTTTCAAGATAACTTTCCTAGAGGATTAAGTGTCACCTCTTGCTGGTCCACCTGTAATGTGTCAATAATGTCTCTGACCGTTAGAGTGCTGCTAACTTTGTTCTCTTATCGGGGGTTGTGTGACCTCTCCCTGGCATGAGGTCGGCTCTCTTCCTTTTCCTATTTGGCTATGAATTTCTTTAAGTGGCCTAGCCGAATTAGGCATTTGTTCTCAATGTGCAAATAAAAGCACTCTATATGTCGTGACTCTTCTATCAGTGGAAGTGGTAGTATTTCCTTAAGTTTTTATGCTCTGGTCTTTTTAGCAGTTTTCTAGGCTTCTTTTTGATATCTTATCCTTATATGGCTATGAGGACTTCTTTTCTTGTAGTGTTGAGTGGAGTATAGAGATGGAATCTCCTTATGGGTAGGTAAGCAATCCCTGTTCTTTTGGCTTCTATCTTTCTTATTATTCTTTGGTTTCGCTTTTTTTTAGTTCTTAATCCTTCAAATTTCTTTCTGTTCATTTCCACTTGGATCATATACTTGTTGGCTAGGCTAAGTAAGTGTTC
>JACGDI010005603.1:306619-356249 GCA_014898725.1 Jacaranda copaia
GATGTAGGGAACCCTCTATTTATGATAGATACACAAGGAAATATCCTAGCTAATGACTACTTAAAGAGCAAAGAAGAATGTGTTTAGGAGATGATATATCAAATAACATTTCATGGTAATTATGAGGGTGATCCTCAATATGAAAGGCAGTAATTTAGAGTAGTTGAAGAACATGTTGCTAATCCTCATGTTAGAAATAGTCATCATGGTGAAATAGAGGCAAATGGTATGAATGTTGATGTTCAACCAGATGACATGAACGCAAATGTTTCTTCTGTTTAGGATGTTCCAGTTGTTGATGGGGCACTTGATAAGGATGTTGATGAAAGACTTGTTGCTGAGGAACCTAAACATGTTGTAATTTAAAAGATAAAGAATGAGCAACCTCTTGCTGATGGCCAAGGTGCTGAGGCAAGGGATTGTGAAGGTGTGGCTGCATATAGTAATTAGATAACAAGCACCTGCTGTTGATGGCCAAGCTACTGAGGGGTAGATGTAGATGGTGATGTTGTTAATGAAGGTGCTTCTAAAGATGTTCTCGAGAAAGTTGATGTAGTTGTTAATAAGGCTGCATGTCTTGAGGGTGAAAGGCCTGAAGGTGCAGTAGTTGAGGGTCAAGTCCTAAATGAGGGTGTTGCTGAAGTGGTAGATGATGTGGCTATTAAGGCAAGAGCTAATGATGTGTAAAGCCCTTAATTAGTATGTTGGAATTTTACTTATATAATTATTTTTCATAATATCTATTTTATAGAGGAAAAAAATAGTTTTTTCTTATAGAGAAAGATATTTTAAATGATAAATACTTTTTCTTTTTCTAAAATTAATTTTTACAAATATTTTATTCTATAGTTATTCTTTTATTATTACATATTTTTGAAATATATGAAAAAAAGAATTATCTCAGGATCAAACATAGCAAACATACCATTAACCAATCATGCTTCCTACACCTCTATTGGTTGTAGCTCATGATCAAACATAACAAACATTCCATTGATCAATCATGCTTCGAACACCTCTGTTCAATGTGTAAAATTATTCTTTTTTTATTCTTATAAATGTTGAGTGATGTATTTAATATGTATTGTATTTTATATAATTTTCGATACTAATAAAAATGATACAAATACTTTTTAAAATATTAGTATATTATTATATATAGTTTGATGATTTGTGCTTTTTTCACCTCATATGTGCAATGTCATTTCTCACATTCAAAAATTAGTTCCTAGGTTGCCTCCTTGAAGCTTTGCTTTCAAGTGGGCAACTGTGATAGATGATGCACCAACAATCTCTTCAATTAGCAGATGATAGGATTAATTCCAACACTTGGGAACATTTACTAATTAGATCAAATTTACCAATGTCTCTTTCTATTTTCAAGATGCAAATGGAATCTTCTACCTCAACTGAGAGTTGTTCCATCTATGACCGAGTCACCTATCCTTTTGGTCAAATCTATATCTAATCGGGTCTCCTTGAAGTCGCTACCTCTACCACTACTCTCACCAAAAACCCTAAGCATCTTTTTCCATTCACAATTGATTGAAAATAAAAAATTAAAGCTAACGAAGATCTAAGAGAACTTACAATAAGGAAAAGAAGAAGGTTGTAGTAAGATGGCAGTGCTCAACCTTTCAAATTACTATAAATGTGCAAATGAAAACTTTTCACTACACTATTTAGAGGCCTCAGCTAATGGCTAACTTAACTTGCTAACATGATTGGCTACCGACTATTAATTATGCAATTGTCGGTTCATAAACCATACTGCCCAATGTAACTAGCGCATTAAATGCACTGAAACCTTGGTCGAGTTTCAAAATTCAAAAGATTATTAGTGCACGGGTTCCTTAATCAAACATAATTCAGTTTTCCAAGTTAGCTACTCCCTATTTCTTCTCATTAAACAACTCAATCAGAACTCAAAAATGGGGAGGAGTCATGATATAGGATAGCCAATAGGCCTAACCTATTAACAATCAACCAAGTAAGCAATATAATATAGAACAACCAAATTAGCTATTAAGCCCAACCTATTAACAATCGACCAAGCCTAAATCCTCATTGGGCTATTTTTCTAGCATAAGTATCGACACCTTGCTCGGTTGATTAGATTATAGTTGATCAACTCGAGAATGATCATTTAGCTCTCGACTAAAAAGATTTAGATTCAACAGAGTTCCATCACCTCGATTAGAGTATGGATAGATAACTACAAGCAAAGGAAATATCTTGACCCTAGGAGGTCGACTGGAGCAACATAAAGTAGTCCTATACCATTAATTATAGTTGCATTAAATGTGCTACAATCACATCTTTGCCATGTTAAATGTTCTGACATGCAGCGTGCCTCTACATTAATAGTGCATGCCCTCTCTTATACCACCATTTTGTAGAACCAGAGTAGTGCGCACCTCTACCATACCACTAAGTCCTAAAGAGTGGGAAGAGGTGCCACCTGAAAAAGTACACAAAAAGAAGAAGACCTAAACGTTCTCAACTAAGGATAAAGGCTCTCTGTATATAAATAAGGGCATTATTGACATATTAACCTCTGAAGAGAGGCTATAAATACTCCATTGCCACATTTCAGTAAGGTATGTTCATTATCACTTAAGTCCTCATTTTATCGCTCTCTTTTCTAGTCGATTAAGCATTGACTTGAGTGTCAGAGTACTTTAGCTGAGGGCACATCTGCTAGCTTGACATTTATTATTGTTTATTGGATTTAACCCAACTACACTTAAACACCCCATTTAGACTTCTTTTTTGGTCAATTAGATTGGGCCAAAGTCTAATACTCCATCAATCAGATCATACCATCATCATTTGATGCTGTCTATGGGAATAGAGTTTGTAATTAAAAAAATAGTGAACACAAAGTGAGTTGTTTCAGAGAGAGAGGAGACTAGATGGTCCCTTGCCTTTTCTCTTCATCCCCACAATAATAGATTGTGGTTGGACTCAATTCCTAGCCAAAATAATTAGTAACTTTGACTATGCCCTAACTTATGCAAATAATCAGTGAATAGATATCAACTCAATTGTCAATGGGCCTTAACTAGTATAATCAACTTAGACCAGCTGCTAGTGCTACCCCCATCATTACAACATGAGGAAAGACCCCCAAGGGAGGATAGGGTTAGACAAGAGACAAGATGTCCCCATATTCGATGTGAGGATAGTCCAAGTTAATTTTTGCAAAAAGAGACCTACCCACATCCCCACAAAGAAGTAGCCTACTCTGTGGATCTTTTTGCTCAACCTATTAAAGCCTGATAGTACAATAGGGTTAAGAAATAAAAGCCTCAACCAAATAGAAATATGTTGTAAGTTGATCAAAAAGAATGGGACAAAGTGTTACATTAGGTCCAACAACTGAATAGACGCCTCAAGGAAAAACACAAAGAGAAACCTTCAACATGACAATATGTCTTAATTTCACCTTGAGCGAGAATCACCATTTATCTAGGAGATAATCAATGAGCACATAGCTGTCAACTGAAAAGTTCTGACCGGTATGCCCTAGTAAGATAGCTCAATAAGCCCTAATGAGCACTTGCTCCAATTCAAACACATGATGCAACTCTATAGATATAATGAGTATATTCATGCAAAGATGCTAGTCACCACATTCTAGGACTTAGCACTTAATTAGTTTCTCAAGTTGAAACCAACATTTATTTTCTCCTATGACTAGTTTTATGACAAATTCCTTCATAGTTTGCCAACAGAAGGAAAGCAAAACTCCCACACCCTTATTTGCATATAGTAAAACAGAACAAGGGAAAATCTCTTTAGGATTTCTTCACTAGATTTAACACTGAGGTGTTGAAGATTGATAGTCTCTGAATTAAATTTTTGATTTATGTGTTGTTCATGGGTCTTAGATACAATAGTATGCTAATGCACTGGTCAAGGAGAGATCAAGAATGATGGAAGAGCTACTTGACCTCATTGAGGGATATATGACCCAAGAAGACATGAACAGATTGGCGTATGGTAACCTTGATAATGAGAAAAAAAAGCCTTAGGCGAAAGATGATAAGCAACACAAGGATGTTCATCGATCTCCTATCAAAAGGTTCCATAACTACACCCTATTGAATACTACAAGAAAAGAGGTTCTGTTCACCATCAAGCACGATAACCTTCTCAAAAATCCCAAAAAGCTTACTGAAACTAAGGCCATGAAAAGGTCAAAGAAATATTGTCACTTCCATAGGCAGAAAGGCCATGATACTAAAGATTGCTTTAATTTGCATGATGAAATTGAGAGGCTTATTCAACAAAGACATCAAAAAAAGTTCATCAATGAGAAATCCAGATAAGAAATAAGTCTGATCGGCTAAACTCTCTGCAAGGAAAAGTCACTTAGCCCAAGAAAGGAGAATAAGAGAAAGAAGCCAGTCAACATTTTATGCCCACCTCTAAGGGGTGTGATTGATACTATTGTAGGTGGACTAACTAAAAGAGACTCCAAATTAGCCAAAAGATAGAACTATAGGTGATTAGAGTCAATCCGATCCTTATCAGTCAAAATAGTTTTCCAATTATTCATTAGCATAAAACCCATCTTTTTTTCTAATTCTGACCTTTCGCACATTGAGCACCAAGGAGCTAACAATAAATTGGATTGAATCCTCTTTATGTTAGTTGAGATTGTGAACTTTAAGGTTAGAAAGGTTCTAGTCGATAATGGCAATTTAGTGAACATAACGTTCTGTCCACATTGAAAAGGATGAATTTGGGAAAGCTAAAGTTTAAGTCAGTATGTACCCCTCTAGTTAGATTTGGAGGATCTGACATCATTTCTGAAGGATCCATAAATTTCTCTACCTCATTTGGCAAAGTGCTCAGATGAAGAACACTTATGGTCAACTATTTAGTGATTGATGCACTCTTTACTTATAATGTCATAATTAGGTGACTAGCACTGAACGGCTTCAAAACAATTATCTCGACCTACTATATTTTCTAATGGCTGCTGGGACAAGGGAGCTGATTTGTTACATGAAGGAAGCCTAGTGATGCTACACCATCTTGGTCGAGGCAAGTGAATAGAAGACTTGACTAAAATTGAAACTTTTAGGAGATGTCCTAATAATGAAACCTGAAGAGGGATAGTAAAGTAAAAAGAGGAAACTAGATAAAACTAGGGTTAAATCGATCAAGGAATTCAAGAATATAGAGCTCAAGCCCGAAAACCCAAACAAAAGCATAAGGATTAGGATGAATTTGGAAAGCAACATAGAATGTTTAATGATTGATTTCCTCATGAAGAACATTTATGTTTTTGCCTGGAGAGCTACTAATCTCTAGGGAATCGACCCTAGAATCACCATCTACCACCTAAATGTGGACTCTCATTCAAGTCGATCAACCAAAAGACTAAGACCTTTAAAGTTGAAATATACTAGATTATTGAAGAAGAGGTCAACAAGCTCTTAGAGGTAGGCTACATTATAGAAATTCAATATCCTAGTTGACTTTATAATGTAGTTCTTATCTTTAAGAATGAGGGAAACTGGAACATGTGCAATAATTGTACTGATTTGAATAAAGCGTGTCTTAAAGGCCTTTACCCACTACTTTGAATAGATTTATTAGTTGATACTATAGCTGGTTGTGAACTTTTGAGCATGATGGATGCATTTAGGGTTATTATCGAATTTTTATGGCCCATAAGGATAGGGATATGACCTTATTTGTGGTCCCCAATAGTTTATACTATGTTCTAGTCATACCTTTTGGCCTTAAAAATACAGGTGTGACTTACAAAAGACTTGTAAACTTTATGTTCAAGGGTGAGACCGAACAGACCATGAAGGTCTATGTTGATAACATGATTGTCAAGATGAAAAAAGAATAAAACTACTCAGTTGACCTCAGCCATATCTTCTCAACACTCAAAGAATTTGGCGTAAAGGTTAATCCCAACAAATGCACCTTTAGGGTGAGATAGGGAAAATTCTTAGGATACATAGTTTGATAGAGGGGTATAAAAGTAAACCCGCAAAAGATCCAAGCAATCCTGAACATCTCACCACCTCAAATAGTTAGAGACGTGTAATGACTGGCCAGAAAAATTATAACTCTAGGTCAATTTATTGCTCAACTAGTTAACAAAAGCTTACCATTCTTTAAAATCCTCAGAAATGCAAGGAAATACCAATGGACAGAGTAATGTGACCAAGCCCTAGTCGAATTAAAACAATATTTGTTAGCACCACAATGCTAGCCAAGCTAGAAGTCAAAGAGGTTTTACATATTAATCTAGCAGTCTTGTCGGCAGGCATTAGCTCTATTCTAGTCTTGACTAGACATGGCACTCACAAGCTAGTATACTATAGCAATAAAGCATTTCAAAGTCCATAATATAATTACCTTGAGATCAAAAATTTTGCTCTCACTTCGGTCACAACAGCCAAAAAGTTGACGCTCTATTTTCAATCTTACTCTATTGTTGTGTTGGCAAATCAACCACTGTAGCAAGTATTACTAAAATTGGACACATCGAGAAGGTTGATGAAGTAGTCCATCAAGTTAGAGAAATTCGATATCATTTTCCAGTCATGAATTGCCATAAAAGCCCAAATGTTAACAAACTTCATAGTAAAAGATCTCGACCTTCCTAAAGAAATTGATCAAAATTCACCTATCTAAACTTTACATGTTGATGGCACAGTAACATCCATAAGAGGATAAATAGGCATTTCCATGTGTTCCCCTCAAGCTGAGGAGTATGACTTGGCTATTGAACTCGACTACCCCATCATCAATAATGAAACAGAGTACAAGGCTCTTTTTGCTAGCAAGAGGATAACTGTCGAAAGAGAAGTCAAGTAGCTAGCAACCATGACTAATTCCTAGCTGGTCATAGAATAGTTTGAAAGGAATTTCAAAGTCAATAAGGCCACAACAAGCAAGTTTCTGGTTGAGGTCAAAAGTTGCAACAACAGTTCAAAAAGTTCACCCTTAGCTAAGTTTAGAGGTCAAAAAATAAAAGGACAGATGCCCTATCAAAGTTTGCTAGCTCAATAAAAGAAACCAGAGATAAAACCATTATATTCCTAGTCTCCAACAAACCTACCATGAGTTGTCTCAACCAGAACATGATTAAGCTAATCCAAGAGTCAACTCCTTGCTAGTAGGAAACAATAATAGCTTACCTAAGGGAAAGAAGAGTGCTCAATGATAAAAGATAAACATACAGACTTAGAGGTCAAATAGTGAAGTTTGCCCTTCATAAATATGATCAGCTTTACAAGAGATCTCTTTTTGGACCTCCATTAAGGTGCTTGACATTAGAGCAAGCTTTGGATGCCTTATAAGAGGTCCATTTAGGCATCAATGGTAATCACTCAAGAGAATGAGCATTGTCCCATAAAGTCGACAGACATGGATATTTTTGGCCAACTTTGCTCAAAGATATAGTCAACTTCACCAGAAAGTGCCCATCTTGCCAAGTCCACTCCAACATCCCTTACTAGCTCGCATTAATGCTGGTGCCAATTCAAATCATATTGTGATTCGATTATTAGGGGATAGACATAGTCGATTCGTTCTTAAGAAACTACAAGCAAAAGAAAATACATGATTGTTGTGGTTAAGTACTTCATGAAATTGGTTGAAGCAAAAGCGGACCTAAAAATAATTGACGCGACCATCAAAGGTTTCTTGTGAAAAAATATCATTTGCCATTTTGGTTTGCCTAAAGTGTTGATATCAGACAATGGGATGCAATTCCAAAGTAGAAGCAAGAGGAATTCAAGTGAAAGTTTTAGAATTTGATGACATTTCACCTACTTTGGGAAACCCCCAGGCCAATAGACAAATTGAAGTCACAAACAGGACTATTATGGACCACATTAAGACTTATTTTGAAGAATCCAAAGTAAGTTGGGCAAAAAACCTCCCTGGGGTCCTATGGGTGTATAGAACCATTCCTAGTTTAAAGGAGTTTAAACTAAAGTAAATATTTGATATTCTAAGGTCACAAAGAGTTATGAGCCCATGTCCAATAAAGGATAAACCTAATGGGTCATACATAAAGGTCAATTGCATGTCTAGGCAATGAAAGGGAATTTTTTAAGAATTATAAAAGTTCCCACATGATCAATTTGGAGGTTGATCGAATGACACAAATGTTGTGGTTATTTTTAGCTTGATCAGTTTAATTGTTAAATTGATCAAATTAATTTGAGGAGTTAAATTAAGACTAATAATTAAGAAGTTAATTATTTGGTACCAAATGTCTATCAATTGACAAATTTAACTTAAGGAGTTAAGTTAACAATTAGTAGCTTAAAGAGTTAAGCTAAATGACTTAAAGAGTTAAGTCAAGATGATTAATTAAATTAAAGGAGTTTAATTTAATTAAAATAGAGAATTAATTTTGGAGAAAAATTTAAATGAAAGGTTCATTTGGTGTAGAATTAGAATTTATTAGGATGACATTTCATGAGATGAAACAAAAATTCCAAAGGAAATTCAAATTTCACGAGCATACCAACTTGTAAGGCAAGTGGGTGGTCCCCCCTTTGAGGAAAGTGTGATGCCACCTTGGCATCACATGATCCTCCCTCTATATATAGATATATAGAGGGGTGGCCAGCTGCAATTTAGATGCAAGACATCACATTCCATGTGAATTAGATCCTCTCAAACTTTCCCTCCAAATTTTCAAGTGTTGCCTCATGTGTTGAAGCTTCACTTCTTTTCTTCTCCTACCTTCAAATCAAGACTTCATCCTAGCATATTCTTCTCTTTATTCTCGAGCTAATATTGAATTGGTATTGCATTGGTGTGTGGATCTTATCATTAGAGGCAAGACAATTGTATTGCTATGCCTTTTGGAGATCTAGTTTCTAGCAGTAACTTTGGAGCAATGTTTGAAGGTCTTTCCAATTTTTTGTTGATCTTATTTTTGGAATGAAGATGAATCAAGACGTTGGTGATAGTTTGGTGCAAATTTCACTCAAATAGAAGTTCATTTGCCTGGTCAAAAGTTGATCGAATTCCACTATGGTGCTGGAAGACAGATTCAAGGAGTTGAGACCTTCTTCCACTTTCCTTTGATTTTATGAAAATCAAGGTATTCTTCTAACAAAATCTGAATCAATGGCATGAGTATCCTAGTTATTTTTAGTTCTTAAAGTTTTGATTATTGGATCCTAGTGCTATATGTGCCTTTAAGATACTTCACAGGGTGATGATATTTGTACCTAAATGTGCTAATCTTTTGTACATCAATGGTTTATATTTGTACTTAAATGTGCAGATATTTATACTTCATAGGTTTATATTTGTACTTAAATGTGCTGATATCTTATACTTCCTTGATTGATATTTGTGCTTAAATGTGCTAATATTTTATACTTCATTAGTTGATATTTGTACTTAATATGCTGATCTTTTGTACTTCAATGGTTGATATTTATACTTAAATGTGCATATATTTTATACTTCATTGGTTAGTATTTGTACTTAAAGATGTGTAGATCTTTTATACTTCATTAATGGTTGATATTTATGCTTAAATGTGCAGATGTTTTATACTTCATTAGTTAGTATTTATACTTAAATATGCTGATGTCTTATACTTCATTGGTTGATATTTGTACCTAAATGTGCATATATTTTATACTTGATTGGTTTATATTTGTACTTAAATATATTGATCTTTTGTACTTCATTGTTTGATATTTGTACTTAGATGCGTTGATATTTTATACTTTATTGGTTGATATTTGTACTTAATATGCTAATCTTTTGTACTTTAATTATTGATACTTTGTATCTAATGTGCTGATGTTTTGTAATCCAGGACACAATAGACATCAACCCAATCCAAATAGGAGATGAATTAAGCACCTCAAAGATTCCAACACTTGATCATTATCAAGGAAGGACTGATTATAAAGGTCATCCTCGTATTCCAAAAACAAAAGCGAGAAGTCATCAACAAATTTCTCCAAAGATAACTTGAGGTAACAATATTTTCTTATGATTTTTCTTTTTAATAAATTAGTGCCCGAACTAACAATTAAAACCTATACTTGTGTAGGGTGAATGTCTGGGAGAGAGGGAAATACATTCTAGAGGAAAGACACCTTTGTGAACTATTATTTGGGGAGTGCCTTTTGTGGTGATGTAATGGAGTGCTAAATGTCAATATTATGTAGCCTATCTTTCAAGAAAGAGTGTCAACATGATGTCTGGTTTATGTCCATGATAGCATAGGTATGTGGTGATTTCCTAATTTAATTTCGTTTACATTATAGGTGAGGCAAACCATTTATTTTATACTCCATAGGCTAATATATTATCCCAACTCAACGAACAGAACATCCGGAATAAGAGATGAAGAATTTTTTAAGTTCATATATAGACTCAACTCTTTCACCTGTAAAGATTTGGAAGAGATCACCTTGGATGTTGTAAATAGGTGTCGTTACATAATGATACCAATTGATCAAGACCCTACTAGTTTTTGGTTATCCTTGACACTTCAACTCCTGTTTTCATGTACATGAATTCAATAATGGAATAATGGCCCCCTAACACAAACCAACAGCTATTGCCATTGTAAGTTTGCTTCATTTCCTAAATATTTCTTCATAAAGTAGGAATCAACAACTGATCAAGATTTTTGTAGGTTGCATTCTATTCTCAATACCTAAAGCTTTCATTGGAGTGTCGTGTGGACAAAAGCATGACAATACGAAAGAGCAGGCAGCAACATGGGTCATTAGATTATTATGTCTTCGTGTGCCTTTGGGCAAAATATTTAGCTAGAGACATCAACAATTTTTGGAGGTATGCTGGAAAATGTTCCACGAATACAGTTCATGCACTTATGGCATACACATTTTTAAGTCATGAAAATTTGAGGGTTTGACTTTTAGTGACATTAAAAGTTAATTTGAATTTTACTAACATTTTGGATAATTTTGCTGAGGTTATTCTATAACTAAGTATACATTTCCATTAAAGTATATATAAGATTATGTTGAATTACAAATATCGCCCAAACAAAGTATATATGTTGTTATTTTGAAGTCTACGTTGTGTGAATGATCCATTAAAATAAAATACTATAGCAAGGTTCAGTACAATATATGGAAAATCAAGTACAAATATCAAACAAATGAAGTATATATATTATGTTAAAGTACACTTTGTGCGAATGGCCAATTAAAGTAAAACATTGCAGTGAGGTTCAGTACAATAGATGGTGATGAAGTTGAAAGTCATTTTTAGTGAATTGGGTTTTGTTTGGGCTAATTCGGCTAGGGAGGTCGAATGTTACAACGGTAATCTTCTTCTTAGACTGCGATCTACAACTAATAGCAAACGTCAAACTAGATAAAGTACCCCTAGCTAAAGCACTCCGATGCTCAAGTTAGTACTGGTCGAGTGAGATATTCAAGCAGCAAAGTAAGAGCGTATAGTGTATATAGCATACCTGGAGGGTGGTTGACAATGGAGTATTTATAGCCTTCTCTAGGTGGATGATATGTCTAAGATGCTCCTATCAAATATAAAGGGCTCTTGTCCTTACCTGGGGGTTTTTGGTCATTTTCAATCCTGATACTATTCCAAATGGTATCATTTCCTACTTTTTAAGATAAATAGTACTATAGAGGTGCGCCTTCTTGATAGAGTTGGTGGCAGAGGTGATACTAAGGTGGCATGCACAAATAATGTGGAGGCATGCTACCTATCAGAGCATTGAATACAACAAGAATATGGGTTAATACCGAAGTGAGCACGTTGGTTGACTATTAGTAACCAGACAAGGTGGTCAACCATAGGGATAGCTAAATGAACTAGGTAGCTTGAAGCCTTTCGTTGTGTGTGGTTAGTAACTATTCGCTTGATCGGGTGATTGTGGTCAAGTAACCCAGCCCAACTTGGTCTAAAAATGTCGTTGGGCTTTGGATGTTAGGTGGGCCTGAAAATCCTCTATAGAATCGATAACTTATTAGACTAGGCCAGTTAGGCCATCCCATATTATAAATCCCCCCCTATTGTGGTCCTAATCGAACTTGTTGACGAAAAAGAACAGGGAGTAGATAATTGAATGATGGTTATGCAGATTCGACCAAGGTTTTATGGATTTAATATGTCAGTTACATTGTGGTATATGAAGTGCTATGAGGCAGCTATGCAATTATTACTGTCACTTGAGTTCCCATATCCAAATGCTTATAAATAGATAGGGTAGAAACATTCATTTTTCACTTTTACTGAATCTTATTTGATTGATTCTTGCCTTTAGAACCTCTTAACCTTTTTTACATTTTAGAGTTTTCTAGTGATCAACTATAAGTTCTTCTCCAAGTTTCTATTTTCCTTTGTTTACTTTCTAAAGATGTCAGGTTCATCAGATAGCAAGGACACTAAGTCCTAGAGTGTACACTTCCAGGGGAAGATTAGGGATGAGAGTGCATCTGAGAGTACATCTGATAGTTCATTGAGCGATAGCTTGACCTCCAGTAGCTTGAGTGCTGATGAGAGCTATTTTTAAAGATAAGGTTGACCCAAGTGAAGTGCTAGCATCGTGTGGTTGATTGTTTACCCCGGACTATTACAATGAGATAATCTCTAAAATCTCCTCCGCTAACCTAGTTCGAATTAGAGAGATATTCCATATTCTAGAGGAATACAAACTCTTGTGCCTAGGCTATAGGGTAGGATACATCGACCTCTGAGAGGGTTCATAACCATGTTCAAGGAGGGATTTAGGTATGACTTTAGGTTTCCTCTAGCACCTACAATAGTCGACCTCCTTGGGGGCCACAAGGTCTACATAACACAACTCCTACCAAACTGCTTCGCCACCATATATAATTTTACAGTACTAATGCATTTTTTTGGCCAGCCAGTCTCTTTTGCCAATTTTTCTAGCCTGTTCCATCTGCCTATGTCCCGAAAATTAGGTAGCATCAAAGCGTCTGGGTTTTATTACCTGACGGTGCACCTATGTCGAAAGATCCTGGTAACCCCCTCTTCATCATATGGCCAAGAATGGAAAAAATATTATCTATATGATCTGGGGCCTAGTGAATTTAACATTCCTAGAAGGTAGTGGAAGGGGCACATTGAGATACCAAGGAATCAAATGCCAAGCTGGCTCAACACTTTCACTCAGGATCTATTCAAGTTTGGACAGATTGAGGTCTTAGTTCTAATTGAGGAGAGATATCTGGTGTTGGCTGGCCTATCATCGATCAAGCTCGACTTGTGCATGGGCAACCGGCTACGTAGAAATCTTTGTCTACTGGATTTTACTCTTTTTGCTCGATTCTAATCATTTTTTATTTTGTCTTTTGTTGGTAGATCAAGAAGAAGTTATAGCTTGCAGTTGATGAGAGGTTTTAGCTAGGGCCCAAAGAAATGACAAACGTCGTCGGGCGACTACTCAACAAAATGCACCTGTGGCAGCGCAGACACCCTCGACTGCTACCCCAGCCATGTCACAGATCGAGTAGATGTCCCAACTTACTTGATCAGTAGAAGATGTCTGTAGCAACCCCATGAGTTGGGGAAAAATATAGATAACTGAGCAAGGAGGCTCAATGCCCAAAAGAACAACAGGTGCGAAAGATAAGAAAAAGGCGGTCACTGGCTATGATTTTTTCAGCAAGCATAGCGATGGGGTTTTGTTCCAAATACCCAAGCTGCCATCACCTCAATTTGGACCTAACCTTACCATGGAGATGATGAATTCCAACTCTATTATAGCATTGAGGATGATGGGTGTTAGCACACTCAAGTGCATGGTGGCTAGGCTCTTTGCTACCGACCACCGAAGATTCATGAGCTTGAGCCAAGTCGGTACGCTCAGGGCTCCGGCCTACCATTGCAATATGGTAAGTGTGAGGTCAATTATTCTCTCATTAAATTTTTCTTTTAGCCAATTATATAATTTAATGATAATCTCTATTTCAGGTGAGCTAGCTTGGGTACACTTTTTCTACTAATCAAAGTTAGCTCTGGCAGACCGCAAGGAGTTGTGGAAGGGAGGGGAGTTAGAGACTCTCAAAGTTCAGCTTGAGTCCTCCCAACTCTAAGTTAACCAACTGACCAAGGAAATGGCCGACCTCCAGGAGCAGCTCAATGTGAAAGACCAACAGCTAGTCAAGGCTACGGAGGAGAGGAGTCGAATGGACTCCATGCTGAAGAAAGCTCACTTGGATATATATATAAGTGAGCTACTTCTCTAGTCGATTAGTTGGCCATGCCACTGCACTCGAGGAGGCTCAAGCGGCATTCTCTCGATAGCTCTTCTTGATGCGGCGGGAGGTGGTAGAATAGTTTATGCTAAGCTTGGCCTTCTAAGATGCGAGCATAGTTCTATTGATTGAAAATGCCCACGGTGCATTTGAAAAAGTGGTAAAGTAACTTGAGTACCTAGGCTATACTTTTCAAGCAAAAGACAAAGATAAAATAAGCCCAGCTCTGGGCAAGAAGTTGTAGCCTTACCTAGAATTTGAGGAGGCCATGGTCGATGATGGCGTGAAGAGGAATACTGCAACAAATGCTCCTGTTGAGCCCCTAACCAAAGCTTAGTAGAAACAGGCTGAGGTTGAGGCCAGGCTAGTTGATCTGGCATGCGAGTTTGCCTTTGCTAAGGACTTTACCTTTCAATTAGGGATAGGTAGGTCGACATCGCATAGTACGTGTTGCATTCAACAGACTTTATGGGCAACGTAGTGAGGTCTTTGCAGCCAGTGTGAGCTGTTAGACCGCTTGCATCAGTGATGCCTGAGCCTGACCAGGACTCATAGGAAGATGCCCAGGCTGGTCGATCTAAGAGTGTGGGGTCAAGCTAGAATTAATTTTCCAACTCTCTTTCTTTTGTTGTTTTTTTTGAAGTATTATTTTGATTCTACTCAATGTGAATCAATTGTATAGCTTTCTTGTCAAATACAACTATGTCATCGCAATTGTGTGGTTGAAAGTTGAGAACTATATTAATTAACAAGAAAACCCAACAACTTTTTCATTGATTTAGGTTACTGTTGAGAGATATGCATGTTCTTATCGAAGTACATTCAACAATCTATTTTTACAACTTTGCTCAACTTTATGATTGAGTTTCATTACTCTTGGTTAAGTTTGAGGTATCTTAACTCTGTAGCATTGCGCTGACTTATTAATCAATTATAGGGTTAATTACATAGTTTGGGCTAAAAAGCCTTACATTGGCAGCATGTAGCTGCTTTTGGGTTAACTGTGGGGTCAACTTGAAGCTTGATTTGGTAGCGTGAAGCTATTTTTAGGTTGACTACATGGTTGACTTGAGCTTTGAATCAGTAGCTGGAAGCTACTTTTTGGTCGACTTGAAATTAGTTTGGTAGCATAAAGCTACTTTTAAGTTGACTACGTGGTTGACTTGAAACTTGATTTGGTAGCATAAAGCTACTTTTGGGTCGACTATGGGTCAACTTGAAACTTAGAGTTGTGCGAGATAGATGTAACTATGACAATACAAGTGAATGACAACAGTATTGCTAAAACTTTATTTATATCATAGAATACAAAGATGATTACAATGTGTTTTTATATATAGAATTTCTTCAAGTTGATGGCATTCCATAGATAAAGGAGCTCATCCCTATCGATATTAGCAAGTCAATAAGCATTATGCTTTGATACCTTCACAACAGTATAGGGTCCCTTCCATTGTGGGTTAAGTTTGCCAATATTCTTGGACACTTTTAAACATAAGGTCTTCAACCTTAAAACAGCGCAGCCTAGCCCCTTTGTTGTAGTTGTTTGCCATCTTAGATCTGTAATGCTGCATGGTGTTATAGGCTTCTTGCCTTCATTCATCGATATTCTCGAGGTCAAGCTTCCTTTCTGATGTGTTTCTGAGTGGGTGGAAATGAATCAGTCAAGCTGTATGCTGTATGAATTCTGAGGAAATGATTGCCTCAGACCCATAGACCAAACTATAAGGGTTGTGCCCTATAGCTGTGCGGGGGGTTTCTTGTATGCCCATAACACTCTTGGGAGGTCATCTGCCCTACTCGACCCAGTATCTTGTATTCTAGCTTTCAAATGGTTGAGAATTATCCTGTTTGTCATCTCTATCTGGCCATTCGATTGAGGTTTACCCACTAAAGTAAAATGTTGGGTAATTCCCAAGGCCTCGCACCAATTTATGTATTTCTACTCTAGAACTAGGTCCCATTATTTGAAATGAGGATCTTAGGTAGATTAAAATGGTAAATGATGTTTTTTCAGATGAAATTTTTTATAGCTACATTGGTTATCTTTAGGACAACTTCGACCTTGACCCACTTGGTGAAATACTTAACCATGACAATCAAGAAATCTGAACATTGAACAATCAAGAAATCTGAACATTGACCATGAGTGCGGTGGGTTGATGTAGGAGGTTTGAATAAACTTGACATGAACATTTTCAAGCAAAATCAACAATGTCTTTCAGTAATGTTGGCCAAAAGTATCTATACCTAATAATTTTATGAGCAAGGGATCTTTCCCCTAAATAGTTCTTGCAAATGCATGCGTAGATATCCTACAATACTTTATGAGCCTAGTCGCGATCCAAGCATGATTGACCTCTTATACAGTTGGTCATGCTCATCGAGCATGAACTAAGCAACTTGTCCTCAAAGGCAATAAGCCTTATTTTTATCTTCAGCTATTATGCCATGACTCAAGTAGAGTTTTATCAAATCTTGCCATGAAAGAACTGTCTCCTCGATGTTTCCCACCAAGCTTTCCTTGAGTGGGCCGATTGATGGCCTATCAATGACCAAAAAAATTATCCTGTCTCTTGTGCCTATGGTCGAGCTAGCAAATTTGGATAGGGCATTTGCCCGCACATTCTCAGATCGAGGTACCTAACTGAGAGTAAATTTTTTGAATGACTGTTGTCATTTTCTGACCTCCGCCAGGTATCGACTCATCGTTGAGTCTTTAGCTTCAAAATTTCCCTTGACCTATTTTGCTACCAACTGGGAGTTCATGATCGCAACTAGGTGGTTGATGCCCGATCGAGTGCTATTCTCATTCCAATGAGAAAGGCCTCGTATTCTGCCTTATTATTAGTAATTGCATAGTCAAGTTTGATCACAAAATCATAATCCTCTACTATCGGGGAATAGAGGGGCCACTCTCGCTTCCTCTTTTGATGTGGTTAATGATCCATCAATGTGTAAAGTCAAAGCAAGAGAAGCTTCGCTGCTTTTTTTAGACAGATCAACCCGCTCAGCGATGAAGTTAGCTAAAACCTGTGCATTGATGGCTATTCTAGGCTGGACGGTGATATCAAATTCTCTTAATTCAATGGCCCATTTTGTTAACCTTCCAAATATTTCTGGCTTTGAGAGCACTTGTTTCAATAGTTGGTTAGTCAGCACTATCATGGCATGATACTGAAATATGGGTGCTGCTTTTGAGCCACGGTGACTAATGCTAGGGCAAACTTCTCAATCTTCAAGTAGTTATGTTTTGGTCCTTGGAGCGACTTACTGCAATAGTAAACTAGTCGATGACTTCTATCTCTGGTCGAGACCAAGATTAAGCTGATCGACACTTTCGAGACAGCCAAGTATATGTGAAGTACCTCTTCAAGTTCAGGTTTCACAAGCATGGGGGCAAGGACAAATACTATTTTAATTTGACCAAAGCCCGATCACATTGTTCATTCTACTGGAATCCCAACTTCTTGACATTTTTTAGAATTTTGAAGAAAAGTAGGCTCTTGTCAGCCAATCGAGCAATGAATCTCCTAAGGGCAACAATCTTTCTGACCAGCCGTTGTACTTCTCTGACTGTTCAAGGTAGAGCAATATCCAACACAACCAAAATTGTTTGTGGATTAGCCTTAATGCCCTGTTGACTAACCATATAACCTAAGAATTTGCTTCCTCGAACCACAAACGTACACTTATTTGGATTTAACTTTAAACTAAACGCTCTTAATATTGCAAAAGTATGATTGAGGTTGAGCAAATGGTCATAGGCCTTTTCTATCTTTACAATCATGTCATCGACATACACCTTTATAGACTCACCTATTTTGTTCTTGAACATAAAGTTGACCACTCTATAGTAGGTTGCACCAATATTTTTAAGTTCAAAGGGCATGACCAAAAAGCAATAAACTCCATTGAGAACCATAAAAGAGGTTTTATCCCTATCTTTAGGGGCCATAAATATCTAATGATACCCTTGAAATGTATCCATCATACTCAATAATTCACAACCAGCCATGGAATCTACTAGTAAATCTATTTGAGGTAGGGGTAAGGATCCTTGGGGTAAGCTTTATTCAAGTTGTTAAAATTATTACACATGCATCATTGTCCCTTATTCTTTGGGATGAATACGACATTATAAAGCCAAGATAGATTTGAATTTCTACAATATAACCTACATCAAAGAGTTTTTTGACTTTCTCTTCAATGATCTGGGTCCTCTTGATATTGAATGCCATCATCTTCTACTTGAAGGATCGATATTGAGGCAGTGCACGATCACACTAGGGTCGATTCCTTGAATGTTGAATGCCTTCCAGGAAAAAATATTGATATTTCTCTGCAAAAAAATCAACCATAAGACACTCTAAGTAGAGGTTCATATCTGTTCCTATCCTAGTAGTCTTGTTGAGGTTCCCAGGTTCAGCTCGACTGTCTTGAACTCCTCGACTACTCTACTCAAGTACCCTCCAACTTTCTCTTCTTATTAGCTTAGCCCTTCTCAAGTTTTGCTATAAGGGCATCCCCCAAGGTCTTCAATTGTGGTTAAGTCTTCTGCTCACTCGACTCGACCAAAATGTTGTAACATTTTTGAGCTTTCTTAATGTTACACAGTAGCTCACCTGTGCCAGTCGAGGTCAGAAATTTGATCTTCATGTGATAGATTGACATAATGGCATGAAAATCATTAAGAGCTAGTTGATCAATTATAAGATTATAAATGAATAGGGCATCGACCACCAAATAGTTTATCATCAATATCTTATTCAAGGCACCTCTCTAAATGACGTAAAGAGGTTGGTAGACCCTTGTGGCCCCACAAAATCAACCAGAGGGGTACACATGGGCTCAAATTTTAGTTGCCCTAAGTTCATCCTTTTCAGCATTGAGAGGAAGATAATGTTGGCCGAGCTGCCATTATTGACTAAGACCTTTCTAACTTTAAAGTTGGCAATCTCAATGGAGACTATCATAGGACAATCAATTTTATGGTTGATATTTTTCCCTTCAAGGTAGGCCAGGTCATTGTCAGTGAAAGAGATAGGCTCTATGCTTGTAGATAAATGGAACGTTGTTTTGACTGGGAAAGCTCCGATCAACTCTAGACTACTCTGAGTTTGCCTCCTTACTAACTTTGAGTCCCTCCCTATGGGATCTCCCATAATCACATCAATTACTCCTTAAATGAATGGGCAGTCTTCTTGAGCAGGTTCTTTCCTTTATCCTCCCTCCTCGGGCTAACCGACCTTTCTCTATAGGGAGTTCAATCAATTTTGCCCCCTTCAGCCTGTGCATCAACGGCCACATATTTTTTGAGATAGCTTTACTTAATAAACCTCTCAATTTTATCCTGAAGACTGAAGCATTCATCTATGTTATGCCCCCTTTGCTTATGAAAGTGGCAATATTTCTTCAATTTTTTCATTGCTTCAATTTCCATCGGCTTCCTTGATTTCTTGAGGAGGTTTTCATGCTGGATTGCAAATAGGACCTCTCTCCTTGGGATGTTTAGTGAAGTATAGTTATGAAAATACTTTATTAAAGATCAACCCCTCTCCCTATGTTTTTGGTCATCTCTATTCTTAGTTTTTATTTTGTCAACCTCAGAGTTTCCAAACTTCAACCTATTCACCTCTTCTTGGGTTATGTATCTCTCTGCCAGGTCAAGAAATTCTTCCATCAATGGCGGGCAATCTCACATCAAAGTATTAGTGCATTCTTTGTGCCTCAGTCCCAAGAATAACACATTGATTAAGAACTCGATCTTGGGGTTATCAATCTTTAGAACCTCCATGTTGAACCTTGTAAAAAGGTTACAGAGGAAATCACCCTCATTCTGCTTGACAGTGTGGAAATAGGTATAAAAAAGATTTATCTTTCGTCGATTGACAAACTAGTGTAAAAATTTATCGCAGAGCTGGTCGTAGAAGTATATCAATGATGGTTCTAGCTTAACAAACTAATCAAGTGCTATAACTTAAAATGTGGTCACCAACATCTTTGATTAGAGATTTTTCATTTTGCTCATGCAGCTGCATCATATTTTTGAACTGCATCGGTGCACATTGGGATTAGTCGAGCTATCGTACCATGGAAGTTCGATTAGGAATTTGGCATCATTAGCTATGCACTCATCGATAATCTCCTAAATAAACAATGAGTCTCTCTCTTGATGAGACTTTTGGGGGTCTTCTAGGTTGGGCACTCTTTCAATATTTCTCCTCGAGTGTTTGTTGAGTTGTTGAACTTGGTGGGAAACTTTTTCCCACTTTTTCCAATCAACTTGGGTAATATTTTGATTGAAATAAGGCCTTATGAGCTCATTCCTATCACGCGATAGGGCTTGAATAGGCTGATTTGGGTGATCCATTGATTCATCTACTTTTTTGCCCTGGTCATATCTAGAACATTTGACCCTATCGCACTGTAGGGCTTGATCAGGTCGAATTTGGTATTCTACAAAGTCAGCAATTTTGTCCCTTAGCTCAGGTCACCCCCTCTCTCCTTGAAGGCGCTTGGAGCTTGTTTCTTATTTAGCTAGTGCTCGCCTAGACTCTTAGCAACTACGACTATCCTAAGGGGACCTCTCCTCTGGTGGAGACAATTGCGGAGTTGCACTATTAGATGGGGTTGGCACGAACACGTGCCTATTCAATATTGCAAAAAGTTGACAGAGATTTGTTCACTTATAAGCTACATTAGTTGAGGTATGGTCAATATTATAACTTGCTCTTGCGGGGCGCTAGGGCCTAGGGCATGCGAACTTTGTTGGGGTTGAAGGAGAGGTGGAGATGTTGTCCTTCTATTATTCTCCTTCTCCGATGCGGCTCTTCTAGTGTTCACTATTTTTTCAATTACAATCTCAAGTATTCCCATAAATGTCGCAAAACTAATGAAGTTGAAAGTTGTTTAGTGAATTAGGTAGTGTTTGGGCTAATTCAACTAGGGAGTTCAAATGACCTAATAGTAATGTTCTTATTAGGCTAAAATTTGCAATTAATAGCAAACGTTAGACTAGCCAAGGCACTCTAACACTCAAGTTAATACTAGTTGAGTGAGATAATTGAGCAGTAAAATAACAGCATATAGTACACATGGCATACCTAAAAGGTGGCTGGCAATGGAGTATTTATAGCCTTTCCCAAGCAGATGATATATCTAAGATACCCCTACCAAATATAGATAGCTTTTGTCCTTGCCTGGTAGTTGTTGGTCATTTTCAATCCCGTTATTATTTCAGGTGGCATCATTTTCTACTTTCTATGGTGAATAGTACTCTAGAGATGTGCCCTCTTGACAAAGCTGGTGGCAGAGATGGTACTGGAGTGGCATGCACCATTAATGCAGAGACATGCTACCTATCAAAGCATTGAATATGACAAGAATATGAGTCAGCACCGAAGTTAACATGCTGATCAACTATCATTGACCAGACAAGATGGTTAACTAGAGGGATAGCCAAATAAACTAAGTAGCTTGAAGACTATACGGTTGAGAACTATTCACTCGATCGGGCAATCGTGGTCGAGTGACCTAGCCTAGCTGGGTCCGAAAATGCCATTGGGCTTCGGATGTTAAGTGCACCTGAAAATCCTCTCTCAAATCGATAACTTTTTGGACTATCCTATATCATGTGAAAAATCAAGTACAAATGTAGAACAAATGAAGTATATATAGTGTTATATATATGGTGTTATATTAAAGTATACTTTGTACAAATGATCAATTAAAGTGAAACATTATAGTGAGGTCCAGTATAATATATGGGAAATCAAGTGCAAATAGAAAACAAATAAAATATATATGGTGTTATGTTAAAGTATACTTTGTGCAATTGAATAACTAATCTATAATAATTGTAGTGAGGTCTAAATACAATATTTTGAGACTATTGGGCCAATTCAAGTACATATTTGTATGGGTGATAGGATAAATATGATCGCTAAATGCTCATGTGTTTACAACTTTGAATGCATAATTATACTCTACATTACTTCGAATGATAACTTTAATCCATTGAACACTAGTGGTTATCACTTTAATACTTTAACATTATTTTATTCATACCACATTAAATATTACATGCATTTTTAGAGTTTTGGTTGTTAGTTACTAAGAAATAAAAGGCAAAACATGGAACAAAAATCAAGTTCATCATTAATAGTACAAAAATCAAGAAATCAAGTACATAATTGCCACAATGAAGTACATATATACTGAAATCATGTATAAATCTCCCTTAGTAGAGCACTATCTCATGCATTTGTTCATGCGCTGGTAGCATATTTTCAATATAAATAAAGTATATATATGTAAAACAAACAAAGTATATATAGGGTTTTGTTGAAGTACACTTTATGCAATTAAATAATTAATCTCTAACAATTATAGTGAGGTTCAAGTACAATATTTTGAGACTATTAGGCCAAGTGAAGTGCATATTTATATGGGTGATAGGATGGATATGATCGTCAAATGCTCATGTGTTTATAACTTTAAATGCATAAGTATACTTTACACTATTGTGAATGATAAATTTAATTTGGTGAACACTAATGGTTATCATTTTAATACTTTAACATTATTATATTCATATCATACTAAATATTACACACATTTTTAGAGTTTTGGTTAATTACCAAGAAATAAAAGGTAAAACATGAAACAAAGCTCAAGTTCATCACTATTAGTACAAAAATCAAGAACTCAAGTACATATTTAACACAATGAAGTACAAAATCAAGAAATCAAGCACATAATTCCCAAAATTAAGAAATAAAGTACATATTTGCCATGATGAAGTACATATGTTCCGAAATCTAGTAGAAATCTCCCTTGTTGAAGTACAAAATCACTGATATCTCAAACAACATGTACCTACTACATTTTCACCAAAAATCAAGCACATAATTACCACAATGAAGTACATGTTTCCGAAATCAAGTATAAATCTCCCTTGTTGAAGTACAAAAGTACTGGTATCTCGAACAACATGTAGATGCTACATTTTCACTGAAATCAAATACATAATTCCCACAATGAAGTACATATGTCTCAAAATCAAGTATAAATCCCCCTTATCAAAGTACAAAAGTGCTTATATCTTGAACAACATGTACATGATACATTTTCACTCAAAATCAAGTACATATGTACCATGATGAAGTACATATGTCCTGGATCAAATATAAATCTCCCTTATTGAAATACAAAAGCACTACTATCTCGAACAACATATACATGCAACTATTAGTACATTTTCACTCAAAATCAAGTACATATGTGCCATAATAAAGTACATACGTCCCAAAATCAAGTACTTGTAAGGAGAATATCATAAACCGAGTATGTTCACATAATGTGTTTGAAAATATATAGTGCAAAATAGTTGTCGATGATAAAGTTCAATTCAATAATCCAAAGTAATCCACAAATACAATAAAATTTCAATACAACTTAACAATACAAAATTCTTTAAAATTCTTCTCATGCCACACAAGTTAGGTAATTTAGCTAGTTTACTAATTCTTTGCAAGTTCAACGATTATGCCCTGTCCTGCCATAGCATGTACACTTAAAATATATTTGTAAATTTATGATGGAATCCTCTATCTCCTTCTACAACCAGGCTGAGATCAACAATCAAGTGCATTAATGACTCCATCATCATCTAGAGGGAACATATGTATATGATAAGTAGGAATAGGGTTTATCACTACTTGGTATGCTTATTGATACTTCTCAACTAAATAGCATTGATTGACAAAGTCATATCATCATAGTAACTTTAACTCGATGCAAACACAAGTATGCTTGAATGGTATTCTATCAATCTACCATGCTTTGCCCGAACAAACCTTACTTTGCAAATCTATAGCATACGATTTGTCATGCTCTATCACCTTGAAGCTCCAACCACTAAACATGACAACTTTTAATGTACGAGAACGCATCACTACAAGAAATTACTCTTTCACTAACAAAAAAATCCATCACAAATTTATTAAATTCCATCACAAAATATGATTTATTGATAGATTTATTCCATTATAGATCCATTAGTAAATGCCTCATCACTGATTTCTATGATGAAAACAAAATGCATCAAAAAATTAATATTGTGATGGAATTTTCGTCACAGATTTAAAAAACGTTCCATCACAAAAGCATGTTTAAAATTATGAAATTTGTGACACTATTCTTGTAATGAATTTTTCCATCACTAAGTTGATCGCTAAATTAAAAAATAAATTCTTATTTGTGACAAACTCAATATAAATCCATCACTAAATTCATCATTAAACAAATAAAGCAATTTCTTATCAGTGACCAATTTAAATCTCAATAATTTCACAATGTAGTTCAACTTCCACCACAAATTACCAAAAGTGTTAAATAATAAATTAAGAAACATATCACGTCATACCATATCAATACCTATATGCAACTTAAATCATATCCACAAAAACATTAAAGCAACACTAACATCAACCACAAAATATGTTGACAAAGCACTGTTCATTTAGTAGATAGTCACAGAAAAAATCAATCTATAATATCAAAAACTCAACATACTTAATTAACAATCTATAATACCCAAGCCTTTTTTGACAAAATATAGTCACAAAAAGAGAATACTATCTAATCTTAGTGATCCTTTTCTCTTTCCCCACTAACAAAGCTATGTACTCATTGTTTTTTAAACCACTTGATTTTTCAAATTTTGAAATCTCACCTTTTGAAAAATATCACGAATAGCAGCTTGAACTAGGTTTAGGATTTCCTACTTTGTTGCAACTAGTTCAGATTGTGCTTAAGCTAAATCTAATTGAACGATGGCCAAATCAAATTGAACATCTTTCACGTGTTGGAGTAGTTCTTCTTCCCTCTACATAACATCCTCTAATCGCTCTGTTGCATTCTTGATCATCTTTCTAGCCTCTTTTGCTTCTTTTTTCAACTTGTCACTTGCCAAATTTATGGGTTGTGGTTGAATTATTCCCTCATATCTTGGTGCCAAAAATGGAGGACCAAGAATTTGACTAGCATGTTGGCGAGCGCCAAACCCATATAGTCAACCCTTTGATGGTTCGTCCACTGCCTTGATCTATTTCTTAGCATCAAGCTTAGGATGATTTGATAAATCCAAACCATATTATGCAATCATATCTTCACTATATATTTCCTAAAAAAAGTAATAAAAAGAAAAAGAATAAATGCTTATCAAACTCAAGAAAATAGAAATTAATTGTCCAAAAGAAAAGAATATGTTTATTCAATAAAGAGACAATAATCGTTTGTTAACAAATTCACCAAAATGAACTTCACTGGAAAGTAGAAATTAAGGCAATAATATTATTCAACATAAATGAGAGAGAGTAATTGCAAGTCTTGTAAAGCTTGTAAAGCATCTTTCTGTACATTCTTTACATGCTTTCCAATCATATAAGTAGGGTTCAGGAAACGAGATTAGAAACCAAAAAAAGTACCATGTAAGGAGAAAAACAACTTAAATAGTTTTGATCTCAGAACAAAAGGTAGCCAACCATTGGTAAGTCCAACTTCATATTGAGTTGCAGGGGTCCTAATCTTTTATTTTGAGAAGATTAATTAGTTATTTATGTCATGCTTAAGATCCCAAATGATATGGATGGAATTCCAAGTTTTTAGCCACAGACATACTACTAAAGTGTAACATAACCCCAAGTCTTATTCTCAACAAGTATTTCTGTGTGATGTTTATTTCAGACACCCTAAGATGGTATTACAATTAAGCTCTCTTTTTGACAATAATGCCATAATGTTTCTAGCGTAGCCGTTTCAAAGCAACAAAATAAGAAGAAACATAAAATTCATTCATAACTAATTCAAATAAAGGTATGCTAAAGCTGTTGGCATCCAAGGGCGGAGCACAAAAGTAAATCATCACATTTAGTAAAAAGAGTTTGATGGTAATATGAGTCCAATTACCAAGAAAAAAGTAACTTTAAATGCCCTAATTAAAGGAGAAATTTCACAAGGAAAAACTGATATTGTTGACTTTTTATTTTATATACTTCAATCTACTATTTGATTGGATAATTGAAAAATTCAGCATTTATAAATCTATTCAGACAATTGCCAACAACAGTACTCTAGTAACTGCAAAAGGAAAGAAAGTGGTTTAATCCTTACAATTACAATTCCCCCTTTGGAACCCCTAAATGCATGAACAATTACCAATATGTTTTCTAAACCCACATGTGAATATTGTAAGCTTCTATCCACTAACACTAGCAGCCAAAATTGATGCATTTCCCACTAGACATAATCCAACATCCACATAATGAGATATAAACTATAGTGATCGGGCAAGGTAAAGGAAGTCCTATATCATTATAATTAATTCTAACTACCACTATTTTTCAGATATCAAAAATGGCATGAAACATTGGAAAGCTTGTAAAGCATCTTTCTATACATTCTTGAAGGATACTAAACACAATTCTTTCCGACTCATGCATATCTCAATCTTACCCATAATATCATCTTTATTATTAATTCTTTGAGCAAGTTATCAAACAAAGTGCTTTTCCACAAAATAAAAAATAAAAAATAAAAAAAACAAATATATCAAAGAAATCATTCACGTAGTAGAATAGGAGAGTTATTGGCACAAGTAGAAGAAATCAAAGAAAAAAGAAAAACTCACATAAACATTCTTGAACCTTTCATTTACAAATTCACCCTTTCCTTTTTGTGTCTTTTGAGTACACTCAAAAAGCTCCATTTGAATAGGCTTATGACCAAGAATTTGCATCTGCAAGCATACAAAGATCATCGATATTACTACTTTGTCATACTTCTTTTCACATAGTTACCTCTTCAAAATTTTTATTAGTATACACCATTCTTCTTTCATGTTCTTTCTTACTAATAGAACCACATATTTGAGGTTTTGTAGTTACAGGGGTTCAAGCATATACACAACATGGGAGGAGAACATATTGCTTAGATTCAGAATAAATTTGCAATTAAGATGCATACTACTAACAAACTATAATTTTCTACAACAATAATGACACTTATACATTTATTTGGCTTGGTCATGTTATAGTAAGAGGTGTTGTACTATATATTATTTTATATGTATACTTTGGGATGAGTTCCAAGTTCTTTCAGTATAATATTATAAATCTATCAACCAAAAGCCTAACAAACTAGAAATGTAATTGTAAGAGAAAAAAGGGAAAAAATTGGACAAAGCTATATACATCAATTAAACTTGAACGAGAACTTAACTACAACTTTGTACTTGCCTTATCAGGTGTCCTCCTTGAGAATGATATCCTCACACTTCAACAGCTCATGAGAACGTTGTGTAGAGAAGCAATCAACTATTTTGCTAGCCTATGCTATATCTACAATGCCCAATCATTTCATAGAACCATAAGAATATGACAAATAATCAGTTAGAAAAACAAAAAACATTCTCTATTCATAAAAAATAGAAAATAAAACGAATAAACATTTCTTTTTTCTATCCTCATTTTAAGAATTCAAAAAATGTGATCATTTTTCTTAATGGAAGCTAATGACTTTAGCAAAATTTAAGATGAATATAAATGTTAGTAGGTATTGGTAATTTCTTAATAGTTGTGTATTTTTCTATAAATAAGTCAAATCTTAAAAGGGTTTGAGTAATTAATCTTTTCTATAATTTAAAAATACACTACTCAACTTTTTATTTCGGTAGCTTAAACATCACTCCAAGTATAAGACATTAGTTTGTAGAAACAAAAGATACTAATTAGCTACTTGAAAGGAAAGAAGAAGAAAAAATCTAAGTACTGAATTGCTTAAGTGATGAGCACTCATAGCCTTATGATATTTATATACACAAAAGAATTGCAGCCTACATTAATTCAAGGACCAATAAAGCAGTAAACAATTTCCTATAAAAAAGTAAAACAATATTCTATGACTATAATCTTTCTAATTATGCATTTATTCCCAATGACATTAAATAGCAACCGTATTTCCAGCTCTTTCCCAAAAGTTGGTGGATGGATATCAAACCTCCCAGTGCCAATAAAGTCTTAAAACATCTAGGCGGGCAACCTTTTGTTAATATATCTGCTTATTGAAGATCTAACAGAGCAAATAGGGTAGTTGTCAAACCACAATCTAGCTTTTCTCTATTTGACTATTTTAACAATTTAACAAGATTCTATTGTTTTAGAGCGTCACAATCAACTCCAGGAAAGTTATAAGGCATATGTCTTGAACAGTCGCAGAAAAGCATTTATTGTGGGATGTGGCCCTCAAAAATTTTGTTAGGTAGTATCATTCAAAAGGGGACCATCGTTGGGAGTATGTTTATCTTTACTCAATTTCATATCTTGTTTGTATATGTTATTGTCAATCCAAATCTCTCATTGGAGGTCTAAACTTTATGTGTGAACTTTGTTCTTTGAAAATTTAACAGATTAAGTAACATTTAGTTTTAGTAGATGCTCTTTCTATTCCTACATATTTTATGCATTTAAACTATATAGGCAATGAATTTAGCTGCTAATTGCTTCTTGATATATTAGCAACCAGCTGTTAGATGTAATTAATAACCCCAACAATGAGACAAATATTTTTGCATTTTGAGAGTGAATGAGTGAGTGAGTTTTAAATCATTAACAAAATAGAATTCTTATCTTTATTGGCCTTTTCAAGGAGATGCTCTAACTATATAAAAGATGGGCCACATTGTTAAGGAATAGGTTATCCAAGTTTTCCTATGTAAAGTTGTTTTAATGAATTTAAATATTAGTCATTTGTGTGGGCCGGAGTTATTTACCAATATCATGCAACCCATTCAATTGTTTTGATTTTAATATTAGCAATTTTTGCTTGAATGATGGTAAATCCATAACTAATTTCATTGATTCTAACTTAAGCTCACAAGTTTGAATCCTTTGAACGGTGTAAATTATTTTTTCAATTAATATACAATATAGTCATGATAAATCTCATCAACAATTTACTAATTTTGAATTAGTGATGGTACATTTCATCACTGATGCTTAAGTATATAAATTTTTGTTAGATTTTTGTTTAGGAGAAAAGTTCATCACAAATGCCATCACTAAAATATTTTTTTTCTCCTTTTTTATATTTGTTAGTACTCTATCACAAATCCATCACAATTATCTTCTATTTGTGATGGACTCATATCTATCACAAATTTTTCGTTGATGAAGGAATGTTTTCTTGTAGTGCATAAAATTGATTGCTAACTTTTTTTCTTGTGTGGAACATAATTGACCAACCATTTTGTGAGATTTTTCTCATTAATAATGCATCATAATCATTATTTGCATGTGTATGTGAACAACCATGAATGCAACTAGCATAAATTGGGCTGGCTTCACCCAATTATTCCAACATTCTGCTTGATTATTGTTTATTACCCCTCATCAATCTCCACTAAATAAGAAATTTGCCCAACATTATGGGTCAAACTGCATAATAAAATCTCTAGCAAGCGGCATTGACTCCAAGATGCTGTCTATGTGTCAAGTATACTCCTACCTTGTAGGCACATATGCAGTTTTCATAAAAATAGAAGCCCAATGTTACTCATTATGTAGGGGGTACTTCCTTAATGCCTAAATTTAAAATAATAGAATTGTAATATACTATATGTTATGCATTAGAGTTTATTTCATATAATTGTTTCACAAGTGAAGATAAAGTTTTTACATGTTTCTTAAAGTTATCAACTAAAGCAATAGGTATGGTGGCTAATAGGAAATATCATGGGGATGGCCTTAAAAAGACCTAAATGTCGATTGGAGAAAAAAGTAAACCTTGATAAGCCATGCAAATATTGAGAATTTAAGACACTTCTTAGCTTAAAGTAGAACCACTCTCAATTAATATTATTTTCAGAATCAACAATTGCATATGTTAGCGTGAATAAGTCATCATTAGCATCCTTACTGACAGCACTAAGTAAGCTTTCTTTATATTTATTTTTAATATGGGTGCTATATAAGAATATCAATGGCTTGCATCTCCTGATAAAACCAATAAGACAGGCTCTGAAATATATAAATAGTCGATAATAGTTTTGATTAATTGGGTCAATCTCACAGTCTGCAATACTTCTAACGTTTGTCCTCTTCACAGCATCATAGTACCACCTCTATTTATCATAAGATCCCTTGACAGCTCCAAAGACTTAATGCATAGCTAATTCCTTACCCATCCATGCTTTATAGTATCTAAGTTCAATATCGTATTCTCTGTGGATATTGTCCAATATGGTAGAGGGCTAGTAACATGGCTCTAATCTCAATTTGTCTTTTACTATATTAGCAACCCAAGCGAAATTGACTTTAGGATGTCCCTTTGTCTGAAGATTAGCCTCACCGTATATGTGCGCTAAATTCATTTTTGAATGCCAAATAATTTATTAGCCTCATGCCTTCATGCATAGATTCTCCATTTGCAATTTTCATCATTGCAAATAGTTATGAATTTTTTACTATTATTTTTCTTATATTGAAATGATTGCATAGTAGCCACCGCATAATTCTAAACTCCTCAGCATACTTAAATGTCTGACCCTCTCCATATATGCAATGCCTCCATGCATTAATTGAGTTACTAACTAAAATATTTCAATTTGTGATGCATTAGTTGTACCAATTTCCTCATCTAATGCATCCCTGGAGTAGACAAATGCAATACAATTTTATGTTAAATGAAGCATAAATGTAGAATAGTCGAAGAAAAATAATTCAGCAGGGTAGTACAATTTTAAATAAATGAGGTACAATTGCAAAATAATTCAAGTATAAAACACTAACAATTGCAATACAATTTTGGATAATCAATTAGTAGAATAGCTGAAGTATAAAACTTAATAATAAAGCACAATTTTAGGTAAAATAAAGTGTAAAATGAAGTAGAATTTTAGAAAAATGAAGTACAATTCTAGAACACTTCAAGAATAAAACACTAGCAATGTAGTACAATTTTGGATGATCATTTAGTTTAGTAGAACAGTTGAAGTATAAAACTCAATAACGCCATGCAATTTTAGTAAAATGAAGTAAAAATGTTGAATACTTGAAGAACATTAATTCAACATTGTAGTACAATTTCAAATAAATGAGATCCAACTGCAGAACAATTGCAATATAAAACATTAGCAATTGCAATACAATTTTGAATAATCAATTAGTAGAAGAATTGAAGTACAAAACTTCAATAATGAAGTATAATTTTGGGTAAAATGAAATACAATTTCAAAGAAATAAAATATAATTTCAGATAATGAAATATAATTCCAGAACACTTCATGTATAAAACACTAGCAATGCAGTATAATTTTAGATAATTAATAAGTAGAGCACTTGAAGTATAAAACTTTAATAATGCAGTATAATTTTAGTACAATGAAGTATAAATGTAGAATAGTTGAAGAAAAATAATTCAACATGATCGTACAATTTCAAATAAATGAGGTACAATTGCAAAACAATTCAAGTATAAAACACTAGCAATTACAATATAATTTTTTATAATCAATTAGTAGAAGAGTTGAAGTATAAAACTTTAATAATAAAGTACAATTTTAAGTAAAGTAAAGTATAATATGAAGTACAATTTTAGATAAATGAAGTATAATTCCAGAACACTTCAAATATAAAACACTAGCAATGTAGTACGATTTTGGATAATCAATTAGTAGGACACTTAAAATATAAAACTTTAATAATGCAGTATAATTTTAGCAAAATAAAATATAAATGTAGAATAGTCGAAGAAAAATAATTCAGCATGGCAATACAATTTCAAATAAATGAGGTAAAATTTCAATAACATAGTATAATTTTAGTAAAATGTAGTATAAATATAGAATAGTTGAAGAAAAATAATTCAACATAATAGTACAATTTTAAATAAGTGAGGTACAATTGCAAAACAGTTCAAGTATAAAACGCTAGTAATTGCAATACAATTTTGAATAATCAATTAGTAGAATAGTTGAAGTATCAAACTTCAATAATATAGTACAACTTTCGGTAAAATGAAATATAAAATAAAGTACAATTTCAGAACATTTCAAGTATCAAACACTAGCAATGCAGTACAATTTTGGATAATTAATTAGTTTAATTAAATATTTAAAGTATAAAACTTCAATAATCTCGTACAATTTGGGTAAAATAAAGTATAAATGTAGAATGGTCGAAGAAAAATAATCTAGTGTGGTAGTACAATTTCAAATAAATAAGTTACGATTACATAATAATTCAATTATAAAACAAAAATCATTGCAAATTACAGTGCAATTTTGAAAAATCAATTAGTAGAATACTTGAAGTATAAAACTTCAATAACATAATGCAATATTAGGTAAAACGAAGTATAAAAATTAAAATAATAGTATAATTTAAGATAAGTGAAATACAATTTTGAATAAAAGAAGTACAATTTTAAAACACTTGAAGTATTAAAATATTAGCAATTGCAATACAATTTTGGATAACCACTATGTAGAACACTTGAAGTATAAAACTTTAATAATGTAGTACAATTATAGGTAAAATAAAGTACAATTATAGGTAAAATAAAGTACAAATGTGAAATACTGAAGATTATTAATTCAGCATCATAGTACAGATTCAAATAAACAAAGTACAATTCCAAAATACTTCAAGTATAAAACACTAGCAATGCAATACAATGTTGGATATTCAAGTAGTATAAAACTTCAATAATAGAGTACAACTTTAGGTAAAATTTATAAATGTAAAATAGTTTAAGAAAATAATATCGTAGTACAATTTTAGATAAACAAAGTACAATTTCGAGTAAACAAAGTATAATTATAGAACACTTCAAGTACAAATGTAGAATAGTTGAAGAAAATTAATTTAGCATCATAGTACAATTTTATATAAACGAAGTACAATTATAGAACAATTCAAATACAGTATTTTACCAAATACAATATAATTTAGGTACTATAGAAGTATTACCTTAAAACATCACAACTCTTCTCTCTAATGTTACTTCATTCATCCTTTTGGTTTATCAGAAGGTTAATAATGTTCATCTTCAGTCAAATGGAGTAAGACCATATTCATGACACCATTGTCATTGGTCAAAGTCACATACAATCTTTGATGTGGAGCTATATATTACAAAGTAAAAAGCTTGGGATTGATTTCACTCTATTTTCTTGTGAAATTAAGGTACATGTCTATTAAAATTGTACTATCCTTAATCGACATTATATGGAACTGAAATTTGTAACAGCAACTCCCCAAGACTTGATTGAACACTCTACCTTCACTACTGGTTGACATTTTCGGAAAACTACAAGATGAAGAGAAGAAAAAAATGCCATGGTTGGGCCTCGATGAATAAATTGAGAAGAAACTAAGAAAAAAAAATCTAAAAATGATGAAAATAAAGAGAGAAAAAGAATATGCAGTGGTCGTGTTAATGGTCGGTGGGCTCCATCAATATTCTCATTCCCACCAATGAGCTTGGTTTCCTTCTACAATTTTTCTTTCTATTTCTGATAATAAAAGTACATATACTAGGATTTAATATATGGTTGTGCGGATAACAAAAAAGTAAAAAATAAATAAATAATATTATACTTAAGGATGTTTTTATTAAATTAAGTGAGTAGTGAGTAATCTATAAACTTTTAACAAAATTAAGTAGCTGAAACTATAAAAACTCAAGCGAGGACGGAACACAAATTTAGAAAGTAGTTTTGTTACTTTATAATAACTGGCCCTAAATTTAATGAGTTCATTTTTGTCAACTTATGTGCAACAACCCTCTCGAAATCCCGGATCACAATATAAACATGGACTCGTTCCGAGGGCGATATTCTCATTCAGTTCAAACATAAACTTAAACTAAGAATGTTCGTCAGCAGCAAACACGCTCAACTCCCCAGCCGGCGCCATTTCGCCGCCACTCCCAGCGCCATCAGCCATAATTAAAATCAAATGAACTTCCAACTGAACTACGATTTTTATTGATTGCATTCTTCGAAGTCTTCATGCAATGGCTGCTGTTTCTCCAAGCCCATGCAATCCAATTCAAAAATGCCACCGTCGTCCTAAATCAAGCTTCTCCCTCACTTCAGGTTTTAAGCCGAAAATTAAGTTTGGCAGAATCCAATGGGTAAAAATTTCATCTTTTAACAACAATGGCTGCGGAAAGAGAATTAATGTGTTGGGACAGACAGATGATACGGGGACTGAAGCCAGTGGTGCTTTTAAAGATGAGCTGTTCGTGCGCTTCTTCCGCGAGGCGTGGCCTTATTTCCTGGCTCACAGAGGCAGCACTTTCGTTGTCTTATTGTCTGCTGAGATTGTTGATAGTCCTCATTTGGATCCTATTCTAATGGCACGTTTTCTCCTTTTCATTGTTTTCACTATTCGGATGATTATTTGCTTGTTGCGTTCCTAAACTGAAAGATAAATTAATCACTGAGTTTTGGTATTTCGGGTTTCGCATATTGTGATTATGTTTGGTAGCTGAGACTTGATCCATGGTTTACTATATAGCAGGATTAGTTAGTGGGATTGGAGTGATCTAATTGACGGAGCCTTTGTGTAGGATATTTCTCTGCTTCATGGGCTGGGAGTCAAATTTGTTCTTGTTCCGGGGACCGATGTCCAAATTGACAGGCTTTTGGCTGAAAGAGGTTAGGAAAATTTACTTCATTTTTACTCTTCCCTTCTTCAGATTCAGAGTCCATGTCTTCTCTATGCGATTGGCATGTGGTTTGGTATGTGTTTGACCTTTATCTATCAGAATCTTTTTGGCTTCTGCGTTTCATTTCCAAATCTTAGAGGTGGTTCTTACTGATATCTGAGCTTCCATCTTTTTGGCTTTAGATAGCATATCAACAAAATGTTTCATGTCTCAGGATGTGAACCCAAGTATGTTGGTAGCTACAGAATCACAGACTCTAATTCGCTCAGTGCTGCAATGGATGCATCCGGGAGGATTGGTGTCATGATTGAGGCAAAACTATCTCCTGGGCCTTCCTTAAGTGGTATTCATCGTCATGGGGACAATGGTCATTGGTATGATGGTGTCACTGTTGCCAGTGGTAACTTTATGGCTGCTAAGGTGAGATTTTCATCTGGATTGCCAACTAAGTAATATAATCTTGTATATATTTTGTCAAATTTGTTTTCGTGATCAGCATTTAAATTTTTTTTTTCTTTCCCATTGTTATGATGAGATGTCCTGCTCTTCTTTTGGCAGAGAAGAGGAGTGGTCGAGGGGATTGATCATGCATCAACTGGTGAAGTTAAGAAAATTGATGTTTCTCGCATTTGTCAGAGGCTTGATCAAGATTGCATAGTGCTCTTAAGCAACCTCAGTTATTCAAGTTCTGGAGAAGTATTAAATTGCAAGTATGCTATATGGTTTTTGATAGGTATTTTTGGTGCCACTTGCAGGATATATTGTGGGTTAATTTGCAAATATACTAATTCTGAAATTCATACTTCCAAATGGAATGAGATGACAATAGCTGTTTCTATCTTGGATTAGTTTATCCGAATATTTTCCTACAAAATTTATGCTTCTATTTTGTTGTTCAGCTAGACACTTCTTTTCATTTATCTTTTCTTCGGCAGAAAACATGATGAGTTGTGGAGGTGCTTCTGATATATGCTTCTATTTTGTTGTTCAATAGAACACTTATGTTCATTTATTCTTTTCTTCACCAAAACACATGATGCATTATACACATGCTAGTGAAACTTGCCAATGAGAAATTTTTGTAAAACATAGTTCTGACTATATGAGTTATTCTTCTATAATATAAATCACAAAATCTTGCTTTTGAAGTATTTTGGCTACAGCCATCCTAAGCTTCTCTATGTTGCAGCACTTATGAAGTCGCAACAGCATGTGCAATGGCTCTTGGAGCAGAGAAACTCATTTGCATCATAGATGGACCAATTCTAGATGAATGTGGAAGGCTTATTCGTTTTTTAACTCTTCAAGATGCAGACATGTTAATTCGTAAACGAGCTAAACAAAGTGAAACTGCTGCAAATTATGTAAAAGCTGTTGCTCAAGAAGATTTTGCTTGTGTAGTACATGATGATTCAAATAAGATGGTCCCCTCTCCAAATGGGAGAGCTTTTGGTCAGGCTCCCAAATTTCAAAATGGTGTTGGCTTTGACAGTGGGAATGGACTTTGGTCCAGTGAACAAGGTTTTGCTATTGGAGGTCAAGAAAGGCTGAGTAGGTTCAGTGGTTACCTTTCTGAATTGGCTGCAGCAGCTTTTGTTTGCAGAGTAAGTTTCCAAAATTTGGTAATTATCTCCTTGTCAGAAACCAATTGTTTATTTTGCTAACAAAAACAGTGTCCTTGTTTATTATTGTTGTTGGTAGTTTGCTTTCATTTTATTACTTCCAGATGTTGGTGATGACAAAACTACTATTTTCTAGTCATATTATTCAGAAATGCCTTGTGCAGAGCAATCTTGGGGTAATGGGAAAGAATTATTAAAAAATTCATGCTATGGTTATAGTTTTCATCAATTTTCACTCTTCCCATTTCCAGAAGGGGAAGTTCCCATGAAGCCACTATCTCTATAATAATTGTAATTTTGACTTTTTGTGTCATTTTTTTTGACAATTCTTACTGCTGTTATCATTTGGATATAGGTGTTTGCATTCTTCTGAGCATTGTGATGCCCTATCCCCTCTTGAAACAAAGCGCAGAAAATCACAAATGATGCACCAGTACTTGATTCTTTTCTGTAGATTTAAAGAATTTTGTGAGCTTTGTTATTATACCTGTTATGCTGTTTGTTACCAGGGTGGTGTTCATAGAGTTCATTTATTGGATGGCACTATTGGTGGAGTTTTACTGAAGGAATTGTTTCAAAGAGACGGAGTGGGTACAATGGTGGCTAGGTCCGTCTACCTCTTCACTCAAAACAATTGTCAATCTATATATGTTTTTCTTTGAATTATTCCGGCTCCAATATGGGAGCAATTTCACACGTTGAACCCTGGCAGTTCAAAGATATGCATTCTATTTTTGGATGATCCTCTTATTGATGAACTTGTTATGTTTTTCAACTCAATGTAAGTGAGCCTGATTGTTTTACCGTTGAATTTCTTCTCTCCACGCTAAAAGCTTTTGCCCCTAGTCTCCACTTCCTGTTTATGCTTTATGGTATCTAGAACTTTCCTCTTTAGATTCCTCACTTAGACAGCAATAAGCATTTCTGATGAGCATATCAACTTATTGGAAACTCATATTACTTTGACAATTTGACCGATGAATTGAAAAAAAAATCATTACTTCGTTAGTTTATTAGGATCTAGATTATATTTGTTACTTAACAGAAACAATTTGCATTAAGGCATTAAGCTACTGTCAGATGGAAACTTCTCTTTCTCTCCATCCTCAAGAAATGAGTAGAAATGAGAATTCGGGAGATTCTCCAGTCTGTTACTGATGATTTTCTATGGATTCATCAGTGATCTTTATGAAGGGATGCGGATGGCTAGGGCCACAGATCTCCATGGAATCAAACAAATTTTGCTACCTTTGGAGGAATCTGGCACCCTAATAAGGAGGACTCAGGAAGAGGTTTGTGCATGTGGTCTGGCATGTTATTTTTTGACATGTTTCACATGTTATATTTTGCAAGTTTGATCATCGTTTCCTGCAGTGCAGCTACTTAAAGCATTGGATTCATTCATAGTTGTTGAAAGAGAAGGTCATGTCATTGCTTGTGCAGCTCTTTTCCCTTTCTTTGAAGACAAATGTGGAGAGGTAGCTGCTATTGCTGTTTCCCCTGAATGCCGTGGGCAAGGACAGGGAGACAAATTACTTGGTATGATGACAGAAGAACTTTCTTTTTGTCCTTCTCAAGTTGTTTTTGTTTACTTTGTCCTTGTTGCATTTGCCTTAAAGAATAAATCCATAGAAAATTGCATAGGCATCTTGCTAATCTGAGGGATTATCAGAGATAGAGTACTTGATTATCGCAAAAAATTCCTTCCGTTGGGTTCACAATTTGTTTCATTTTGTAGTAATTAAGGTAGCCAAATTTATGTAATTGGGAGGCTAGAATTATATACAAGCGTTGTAGCTTCTTTCTATCAGCATGTTGTCATCCCTCCCTCTCACATCCACATGCATAATCATGCTCATGTTCACTACAATAAGAAACGTTTACAAGTACCATTCCTCTTGCCCTCACTTCTTCTTCTTCATAAAAGGGCTCAAGTAGTAAACTTCAAGCTCAAAACCAAGATATTTTATGAAAAGGCAGCAAATGTACTTCCTTTTCCACTGGTTTGTGTTCATAGAGTGGAAGGGAGCATCTTGAAATTCAGAGAGTCTTATGTCATGTAATTGGTCCTAGTTTTCTATTTAGCATTTCTGGCTCTGCTATGTGGTTCAATGTATAGATGACAACTGCTCTGCTGAACATGTTCAGATTATATTGAGAAGAAGGCATCTGCCCTTGGACTGCGAATGCTTTTTCTACTGACGACACGCACAGCAGATTGGTATGCCTTTTCTGATTCTATTACTATTATGATATCATTTGTGCCAAACGTGGCAGGAAAACTTTATTTTTCCTCTTCATTCTCCTGTTCTCCATGGCCAATACAGGTTCCCCACCCCTCACCTTTGTTGGCTTTAAAAAAGAAACAGAAAGATGTCGCAATAAAGAGGCTAGAAAGGTTGCAGAGATCAGCAGAAAAGAAAGTATATTCTCTAATAATTATAGATTTACCAGTTATCACTGATTTCAGGATCCATTTCTCTTGAACATTCAAAAACATGAAAATTAAGAGCAGTGCGTCACTGAGACAAAATAGAAGATATATTATGCCCAAATCAAAAAAACTAGAGGGATAGAAAATTTTTTATAGAATCCCATCAATGAAAGCAGATAGGGAAAAATTGTTAAAATTCTAGGTGGCAAAGCAGGTTAGACTTCTCTCACCATTCTAGGGAGTAGGGATTTGAATGGAAATTCCACAAGCTTGCAGAGAAACTGTTGTGCTTATGCCAAAGAATGCTGAATTGTAGGTCCGACTCCATCTCATTAGGAACAAATAACGCGTGTGTTTGTGTATAGATGCAACTTTGCTTGGTTTTTGGTTTATCAAGTAAGAACACATGATGGATTGATGGCTGCACTTTTGACAGGTTTGTAAGGCGTGGCTTCTCTGAATGTTCGGTGGAATATATACCAGAGCAGAGGAGGAAAAAGATTAATGTATCCCGGAGATCCAAGTATTACATGAAGAAACTTTTGCCTGATGCCAGTGGTATTCGTCTAAATCCTGCTTTCGCATAAACTTAGTAGTAGGCTTTTAACTTTTTAGTGTTCAATTGAGCGTTTAGCGAGGAGGAAAAACACCAGAAAAATGGAATGGAGAGGGAAGAAATCCAGCTTAAAATAGTAATTTAGATCTCTTTGCCTATCATCTTTGGAGTTTGCATTGTGAGGGACCCAAACAGCTCTGCCTGAGATAGCTGTGGCTATGATTGGCTTCATTTTCGCCATTCTATTTTCTCTCTCAAAACAAAACTAAATATTTTATTCAATTTTATCTTTTTTACAAACTATTATTAAAATATTATTTATCAAATAAGAATAATATAATTAAATTACGAAAGAAATCAAATATGTAAATGAATATACTCAAAAAATATATATTCAAAGCGGATAACAAACGGATCAAATATGTATAATATCCGCTTAAATTTGATGCGAATAATAATTATACAAACAGATACAAATACTGATATTGTTGGTAAAAGAAGTTTCAAATATTCATTCATTTACGTCGGGTAGAATGTAGAAGTCTGTCCCTGCGCCCTAGAGGGGGAAATCGGATTTAACATAATCCAAACCATTCGTTTAATAATCATGTTGGGTGGACAGCCAAAATAGCAAAACGTTCAAAATTATTTTCTATTAGCAGAAAATCAATCTAGAACCCCAGTACTTATCTTAGAATAGCGGAAGAAGAAAGAACGAGTAGCAGGGGCTCAAACAATCTAAAAGAATAAACAGGCAAGAAGGTATGGGAAGGTTTATCTGATTTATAGTCCAATGTAGGAAACTCCGTGTTAGACGGAACCAATATGCAACAGGAATTACCGAACCTTGTCCCATCCTGAGTCCTGACCACACCGAAAAGCCCGAGTAGGAAAAAATTATTGGAAAGTTAATTTAGTTCTCCGCTGTCTTACATTTTAAGCTGTCCGCATATGAGTTCACCTGCAAGCCAAGTAGGAAAGAGTAAAATGAGAGAATTCAAATTTTCATTTAGTTTTCAACTATTAAACGTGGGCTGTTCAGGATGGGTGAAGGAAAACTTGTTTCTTCTGCTTTCATTTGGTAAGTGAACATACACACGCAATCCGAGTACTTAAGAAGGGATCAGATGGGGTAATCTTTTTACAAGACTATGAAGAAGAAGAGATCACCATGAGCAAGATAACAATCAATTAACAACTTCATGGTGAAAATGAGCAAACTGGTCAAGCACTTTTCTCTCCTTGTTCAAAAATTTAAAGGGATAGTACTCCAGGTGCAATTAACCTTTTATACTTCCAGACTAAGTAAATATGTATGGTATATTACTTAGGAACTTTCTGATTTCATAGGATATCCAGTAAATCAAGGTGGTGGCATATCTTTCATTTTAAGCATATCAATAATCACTCTTACCGATTGACCTGTGGAAATTAGAAGTGACTTTACTTAACAAGTGGACGCATGTATTTTGGTGTTTAGAGTAGGGACGTGCTTTTCATCTGCCTCTCCATTTTGGTTGGGGAAATATTAAGTAAAATATTGTGCTTAGGGAACACTTTTAACAGTTGAAAGAAAAGAGTTGACGGCTTTCAGAACATTTTAGTGACTATATATGAAGAAAGAAGTTGCACAGCAGATCATAACATGATACTCCCCACAAATCAATTAAACTCAGAGAAAGAGAGATGACATGAATTTATTTATCACTTACATGTGCAACCAAAACCATCATAAAAATTGAAGTCCAACTATGATAACAGATTCATGCTAATAGCTAGGAGGCAGATTCATGCTAATAGCTAGGAGGCCATAAATCGGTTAAACAAGAATGTCAAACCTTCAATAATGGAGTCTGGTGCTTCTTGACCTGAGAATAAAAAGCAATACCAAAGCATAAGAGAAATTGATTTCTTAATCAGAACAAGTAGTAGAGGAGCACCTATTATCTGGGTTGGACATCAAATGCATCAGAAGTTAACAATGCTAGTTGTAATCTTCTATTTTCTTCCAATAATACTGAATATACTATAACTACGTCCCTGAGTCTCCAAAGTAGTCAGTTGATACAGAGTTTCAGGTACCCACAATTCCTTTCTTTGTTTTTCAGGTTAGCAATACATTGAAGAACTAATGTCCTACCTTTGATAAAGGGTCTAAACAGTATATCTAGAATTTGAACATTTTGTTCACGAGGAGTTCAAATAGAAATAGGCTACACTGTGTATTCCCAACCATGCCTCTCCACAAATGCTATTGCAGCTGTCAAAACTTAATCCAGCATCACCAACATTTGCATATGGGTCTCCAGTGGATGTCCAACCCATCAAAGGATTTTCCCATCAGCATATCAGTGACATTACAAGCTTACTGAATGGCCATGCTGATAAAGTAAATGGTAAACGATTGATCATGAAATAGAATTGACAAGTACAATGCTGAGAAACAGATGCGAAGGAATAATCCATTCTCTTTCCTCTTATACCTGCTTATTGCGCGAAGTGTCAAAAAAGATAACACCACGAGTGGAGGAAATGGCATAAAAAAATAAAATAAGCAGTATCTACTGCTTGATAAGAAGGAATGCCAAATGAGGATCATTTTGTATAAGACAAATGCCCTGTCATGGATTTCCCAATAACTGAATGTCGCACGATCATGTATGAGGGTAAAGACTTCAATCGTTGCATATACTATAGACTATAGAGATGAGCAATATTACCCAATTCTCAGATGAACTTTTAACAGACAAAAGTTATCAATAATTTGTTAATTATGCCTGCTAAACAAATGGATTTTTAGCATATAAAAATTTCTGTGACTTGAATTTGTTGAATACAATCACAATCCTAGCACTCATGATGCTTTGTTTAGGCCGACTACTATAGGCTACTTACTTCTAGCTTCTATAGTGGGCCCTTCCACTTTGGCATGGTTTTAGGGCGCAACAGTAATGAATGACCATATCAAACAATGGTGATCATATCATGCCACTTTATATGTATAGAGAGATTCCCTAAATATAGCAATAGAATAGATATTCATGGATAGACATATATTCCGTTGATTCTTAGTTTTTGGGCCTGGAAAAGCTCGTCAATCCAAATAAATCATTCTTATTTCTTATGGCCTCGCTTCAATCTCCGTGCCGAAATAAAAAAAGGAATTTAACCATCCTGCCTTCCTCTTCCTCCAAAATGAGGAATATAGACTACAGACTCAACAGACTGAAACTGAAATGAAATTATTAAATTCGGAAAGAGAACAGACTCAACAGAGTGAAATGTTGTAATCAGCAGTCCTCCGTACTAAACAGCACCCATTAGATTACAAAGAAAAAGATATGAGTCAGCTTTAGAAAAAGATACCTGTCAGCTTAGAAGTCGACCAGTGACATTCTTCTCAAATATAATTGCCAGAAACTAAAAATTGCCAATTGTTCTAACTCAAAACTTAAAAGCAATGCATACTTTGTGGAACGGAGGTTAGACAGCCCAACTTCGAATCAGTTTTAGATTTGCTTGCTCCATGGTAAGAATGGTGAAAGATATTGCAAGCCCAATTCAACTAATTGGAGGGTGTTGAATTTTTCATTGATCAAAACAAGGACAAGCAGAACGAAGATATATAGTTAGCTGAAATGTATCAAGGAAGCAAAGAAAGGCATACTTCTGTATAGTCATGAAACTAATTTTCCACCTCCCAACCTTTCCGGATCCTTGTTGAGTAGCAGTTCTGGCAGGTGAGAAGATCAGAACCTAATCAAAAATCAAAATACGCTGAGAGAAATAACTCACCTATACTTCAAATAAATTGTATCTACAGCTAGTTAATTCAATCAAAACAAGAACAAAAGCTACAGCAGAAAAAAAATATAATCTGTCTTAAAAAATGTCTTCATCTTTAAAAAACTTGAAGCCCAAAAACAGAAAAGAAAACAAATTGCGGCTTAGTCTGAACGAAAATAGCGAAACCAAATCTACCAAATTTTATTAAGGCCATTTAACAACAATACATTGGAGGAAAAAGAAAGGGAAAAAAAAAAAAAAGAGGCGCAAAAGCAACAAAGAAGTGAAATACAAGTCTAGTTTTTAAAAATTCAGAACATTCCGAGCAAAAAACAATAAATTATTAAAAAAGAGAGAGAGCAATGACGATAGCCTCCGATGGAGGTGCTCATGGGGAAAGCCGGAGACCATACCGATCTCTCCGGGTTTTATTTCCACCAATGTATCCTGCGTAGAGAATGCCCACGAAAACAGAGCCAAACTGGTCGATAAGCGTTGCCAGAATTGCTTGCCTGCCTTTGCAGCATTTTCGCGATTTCTCGATTCAACGCAGGGAGATGACGGGGAAATAACCTGGGGCAGTGACAATTTAACAAGAGGGGCGAAAAGCAAATTACCGTTTGTTTTGGGGTTTGGGTACGATTTATCTCATTCGATTCTTCTCCAATTCCAATTCTGGAAGAGCATAATTTCTCTCCGAATTTTTCTAGTTGAGGAAACGGTATATTTTATTCAATAGAATCCACAGTCAAAGCTTGGACAACTACATCAGAAAGAGTACATTGTGATTGAAAACATACAGAGCTTTCCTAGCTAACATATGAGTACAACAATTTGCACTACGACCGAGATGGGTAAAAGAAAAAGTAGGTACTAAAGATAGACATTGTTTGGCACATGAGATGATGGGACCAACTAACAATAAATCCATAGTGCCTGCCATCCTGAAGAGCTGTGATAACATTCCAACAATCCCCTTCAATTAGAACGTTTAACCAAGAATTAGTGGAACACATCTCACATGCACATTTTGCTATCATTGCCTCGGTGACCTCGGGATCAATAAAAACTGGAATCAAGTGAGAAGCCCATGACACACTGACCCAAATAATTTATAGCCACTAAACCAATTTCGATGGCTCGAAAATCTTTAAACAAAATTCACTTTAATAAACCCCTGTGCTAGAGCCTCCCAACCTGGACTACTAATAATCAAATTGCAAGGCTCCATTCTTGAGTCGGCGGCTCTCTTGAACCTGTCTTAGTGTAGTGTCGGGCAAATTGGATAGCATGCGAAGGAGACCACAATTCGTCTTCAAGTCTGGCTTGATTACGAGAGTACCAGATACTCCAGCAACAAATGAGGAAGAACGCAAAATCAGACCTATCTAAATACCCCCAGAGTCATAGAAACCAAGCTAGGACAGAGTTGACTGAGGGAGTAATTGCAAAGGAAGGCAGATTGGACAACGCCCAAACTTTTCTTGCGAAATGGCAAGAGAACAAACAGTGGATAGGATTCTTAATGGCATTGTCGTAGACCTCACATAGCTGGCTAGTAGAAATCTTCCTATGAAACAACACCGAGCAGACAGGAAGAAATGTAGCAAAATGCCGGACCTTAGGAACCATTGAACACCAAATAAAATATAGGTCGGGGAAGGATGAACTACCAGTAGTGTTATTTATCTCGATACATCTGAATTTTAAAGATAAAGCAAGGTGATATGCAGTTTATACAAAAAGAGAGCCTGATCTGGAATAGTGCCAAATTCTTGCATATCCGTTTACACTGTTGCCCAAAGGTACTGTGGAAATTGCCTTTTGATCCGGCAACAAGAAAATCTCCGTCGCCAAAGAATAGTGCCAAGTGCCTGTTTCTGCTTCAATTAATTCTGAGACGCAAGCATTAGGATGAAGAACTTTGGGTGGGGATCATACTCTAAACGAGGGCTGCCGAAGTAACTGCTTATCATGCCAAATGCAAACTCCTAAACCATTCCCTATTCACCATCGAAGTCCTTCACGAAGAAGAGACAACACGTCCCAGATCCCCCACCAAGAAAAGGACGGTCTGAAACCCATGGAAGCATGAATGACATCGCATTCCAAAAAGTACCATGCTTTGTAAACTTTATAAAATAAAGAGTTGGGCCTTGTTAGTAAGCACCAACCTTGCTTGGCAAGCATTGCAAGATTGAAACAGCGTAAGTCCCTGTAGCCTATCCCACCTGCTATTCTCCCAAAAATAAGACGCCATCATAGACTTAATATCCCTGAGAAGTCTAGTTGGAAGCTTAAAGCAACTCAAGGCAAAGGCTGGCATAGCTTGTGCCACTGATTTTAAAGGAATTTCTCTCCTCACAAAGGGTAAAGTTTTTTCACTCCAACCATTGATGCTATTCCTGACCCTTTCTCTGATATATGAGAACATTTCCTTTTTTGATTTACCAACAACAGATGCTAAGCCCAACTATTTGTCATGTTTAAGAACAACTCTTACCCCAAGAAGACTGAATATGTTGCTTACTAGTCTGGGATGTATTTCTACTAAACACTACCAACGACTTCTCAAACTTGATATGTTGTCCTGGGGCCCGTTCATACAGAGAAAGCATCCCTCTAATAGAGTGTGCAGCTGGCTCAGTGGCTTCACAAAACAGAAGAGTGTCGTCTGAAACAGTAAGTGAGAAACCCTCGGCGCTTTGCGGCAGAAGGAAAGTCCAGCAATTAGTTTTCCCTCCTCTTTTCTCTTAATTAAACCAATAAGGGCCCCAGTGCAAAACAAAAATAAATAAGGAGAAAGAGGATCGCCTTGTTGCAAGCCTCATTATGGAGAGAGGAAAAACCAAATTTATATCCATTTAGATCAACAAAATAAAAGAACATAGACACACATTGCATAATTGAATCCACAAAATTGGCAGCAAAACTAAATTTTTCCAAGACCCTTTGAAGAAAACTCCACTCCGCTTTTTCATAAGCTTTGCTCATGTCAAGTTTCAGCGCCATCTTACCAATCATATCATGCCAAATTTTTCTAAGATAGTTGTTAACCTCGAATGCCACTAAAACATTATCAGTAATAAGTCAAGAAGACACAAAAGCTGACTGAGTTTCAGATATAATGACATCCATCAATGGTTTCAAACTATTAGTAATCATCTTTGATGCAATTTTGTATGTCACATTACACAAGCAAATAGGGTGAAATTCACTTATCCTTACAGGAGTAGTAACCTTTGAAAGAAGCACAATATGAGTGTAGTTGTAATAAGCCATGCTTTTACCATCATTTAGAAAACCCAGAACAAAAGAAAGTACTTCCCACTCCACAATAGGCCAAAATTTTTGGTAAAAGATAAGAGGCATACTGTCCAGGCCAGGTTGTAAAGGAGCCATCTGTGAAATAGTTGATTTGACTTCCTCAACTTTGAAAGGAGCCAATAACCTTGAGTTCATTTCAAACTTAACCGCAGAATATAAACACTAAAGTACTTAATCAACATTTTTATCGGAAAGACAGCGAGACTAATAAAGATAAGAAAAATAACGAAGAATCACAGATTCCATTCCGCCCCACGATTGACACCATTCTGCTGAGTAATTTCGTAGACCAGTCACAAAGCTGTTACGATATCTAGCAGAATCTTTTGCATGAAAAAACTAGGTATTACTATCCCCATCCTATAGCCAATGAGACTTGACTCGTTGACTCCATAAAGCCTCTTCTTTGTCTAGCAAATCTTCCGATTTATGACACGAACAAAGAACATGTTGTTTAGAAGCTTCTGTCAACATATGGAAAGAAAAGTGTTCAATTTGTCCACAAAGATCATAAATTTGTCCCCTAATCGAGCCAACAACATTTTTGTTCCATCGTATTAAACCCACCCGGCAATGTCTAATTGCCTCGAAAAGCATATCAGAATCAGAATCGGAATTAGAATACTTCCATGATTGTTCAACAACTTGTGCACATTCAAGATATTTAAGGCAAAAGCCTCAAATTTAAAAGGCTACTTACCTGGACGACCAACAATTGGAGGCTGAAAATCAAATTCAAGAAATAACGTCGAATGTTCAGAGTTCTGGGTAAAGATGTGCCGAACACCATGATGTTGAAATTTTTGCATCCACTCCGAAGTAGCGCACGCTCTATCAAGACGTTCCCGGACTGTAAAGGGAGAAATCCTTTTGTTGAACCACGTGAATGGAAACCCCAGTAAATCCGAAATCATGGAGATTAAAGTTAGAAAGTGCATTCCTGAAGTCACGTGCTTTGGTATAAGAAATATTAGTACGGCCCTACTTTTCTACCGGAGACCTAACTACACGAAAATCTCCTACACACATCCAAGGCAGAAGAGATTGTTGACTCAATTGATTGAGTAATAACAAGAATTTTGTCTTCTAGAAACATCAGGATCTCCGTAGAAGCCAGTAAAATGAAACTCAGAATTATCAGCATTAAGCACGACAGCAACATCAAGATGACTAATAGAGAATTGAAGAAGACAAACTGTGATTTCCTTTCTCCAGAGTAAAGCCAACCCCCCAGAACGACCATCTGCATCAACTGAAACTCCAACTAGCCAATATTATCACAATTTTTTTTCCATCTTTCGAGAAGTTAACTTGGTTTCCAATCAGAAAACCATGCGGGGATGATACCGGCGAATCAAGTCGCCTAGTTCTCGAAACTGTCCAAGGGTTACCCAAGCCTTGACAATTCCAGCTTAGGTAAATCATTCCCATCGGTGGGACTGCGAGGGAGTCGCCGCCGTAGAAATTGTGTCATCCTCAACACCAGGATAAGGAACAAAGAGAGCTCTTTTGCTGGGCCTATCTTCCGCATCACCAACTAAGCAAACACTAATAGAAAGCTTGGGGTTGCGAGTTAAAACCAAGTGCCGTCGATCATCAGTGATGCGTATGTACTTCAGTTCGAATTGAAATAGTTGTGAAGGATAGATGGAAAATTCATTTCAACTTGATTACCCCAAATGTTTCGATCGAACTGAGTTCAAGAAAAATAGTCGAGACGAAGGTTTAAATTTATCGAGCTGAGTTTAGAAAAAACTATCGAGATGAAAGTTTAAATTGATTGAACTGAATTCAGGAAAAACAACTAAAATGAAAGTTTGAATTGCTTTAACTTAACTCAAAGTACAGTTTCAGCCCAATATAATTAAAAGATAAAGAATGTGGCCGTGCATCATGTTATTTCATTTTGATGAACGTAAATAATTATAAATTTAGTAGACAGTTGTCGTTCTAATTAGTGGGATTGTTAGTCATATAAAAAATTTTGTATGAGATTGTAGAGAAAAATTATCAAAAAAAATACAAAATTATTTTTTTATTTTTAATTGATGCTATGTAGAATTAATCTTATTGACATCAATCAGATTTTTTTCTGACATACCTCTCTTACCAATTTTTTGAATTATGGGAGACTCTTAAGGTAAGAGTAACAGGAACGTTCAACCAAGATGCTATCGGAGTGAACAAGGTTTATGTTTGATTCCTCACGGCCACGTGGAATATAGATTTTTTCACATGAGCAATGGGCGTGTCAAGGGATAAATTGGAGTGAACTGAAGACCTATTGTCTATAGAATAAGCACCAGTAACCCTTGTGTCAAATTATCATCCAATTGTCACTGCATAGGCTGGCCCACCAATTTCACATTTCGATGGAAAGGGATTTGTATTACGCGGCAAACCAGAGTCGCTCAGATTTGAAAATTTTTGACCAGAGTCACCAAAGCAAGCATTTAATATCCGGCGAGAGTGATCGATTTCACGAGAACCACCATGTGATAAAGTGTCGCCTCCATAGTCATCGTTCGCAGTAAATTTACCTTAAGCGTGGAGGTTTGCTGAAAAATTCCTAAAGACATCTCCGCCACGAAGAGCAGCAAGAGAGACTTTGTCTCCAATAATTCTAGCCGAAAGAGAATGCGGAGATGTGATGGGTCACCTCATGAAGAAGCCCTTCTGCTTGAAACACTGAACCCCGATGTAGTAAGCACAGAGTCGTGGACCATATTGCAACTTACCATCTGAGTTGTAATCATCACAATGAGGAGTATCATAGTCCTTAGAAAGGTGCCCAATCAAACCACACGTGTAACAGAAGTAGGGCAAACGCTCATATTGGAATTGAACAACAAATGGTTCACTCGTACTACCCGCAACTGACAAAATCCAATGGAGATATTTAGTAATATTCATGCGAGTTTTC
>JACGDI010005603.1:378416-405297 GCA_014898725.1 Jacaranda copaia
AGAGAGAGAGAGAGAGAAGGGAATGAAGTTCTTATAGGAGAGTACTGGATGAGTTTATAAGGTAACTTCTTTTCTACTTTGTAATTTTCTTGTTTTATCATTGATGCTGCTTGGAAGTGGAGTGGGGGCCTTCCCAGAAAATAATAGAGTGTCGATTTATCTTCTTAGGAATGCATGTAGAAAGATATGCTCTACCCAAGAGTTCTTCAATTCTTAGAAAATTTTCAAATAGCTAATTTTATGACTTATTAGCTTTGTACTTTGGGCGTTGAGAGACATGAAGACATCATCATAAGTGTTAAAAACATGCATTGTGAGTGCCCATGTGAGGCGTCAGTTCAAGCACTTGCTTGACACCTAGTGTTGAGGTGCCCGTTAGGCATCTGATTGTGGTTTCAATGAGGCATTCATCGCTGGGGTGCTCGTGAGGCACCCGATGTAGAGGTTCTCAATAGGCTCCTAATGTTAGGGCCTTTTTTTTCCCCCTTGAATTACTCATGTTTGCTTGATTTTTTAGCAAATTTTCTAATGGCACAATGCCTTCAACATCACTTAGGGACTTGGAGAATTTTAATTAATAAACTACGATGGGCACTTTAACGCATTTACAAAGTTGAAATGACTATGAGTGTCATATGTGACAAAGGTTTTTTGGGGAGGCATCAAATTGCCTCTTCCTATAGGCATCAATCCATATCATGTTAAGCAGAGTCTTCTATAGGTGGAAGGTTAATTTTACAGTCAATTTGAACATAGTCCAAGTGTTTAGACGAGAACAAGTGTAAACATGGTGTTTCCAAAAGGCTTTGTAGAAAGTGGGTGAACTTTGGAGATTTTCCTTTGAATATTTTTTAGGTGTTGAAATGTTGCCACCTTTATCTCCATAAATATTTAAGGTGGGCTTCCTTTGCTTGATGATAAAGGTGTCTTCCAAGATGTTCCTCAGCAAATATCTCCGGATGATTGCTACCTACTCCTAAAGGGAGCCAATAGTGGATTTGTTTAGAGAGTCCTACGTACTCCTAAAGAGAGCCAATAGTGAACTTTTTTAGAGGATGCCACATAGTTTAGAAGTGAGCTAATAGTGGACTTTTTAGAGGATACCATGTGCTCCCAAAAGGAGTCAATAGTAGACTTTCTTAAAGGATGCCACATACTCATCAAAGAACCGATAATATACTTTTTTAGAAGATGCTATGTGATATTGAGGAGAGCTAATAGTGAACTTTTTTAAAGATAACTACCACGTACCTTCTTAGTGGCTAATAATGGGATTACATTGACTACCATGTACCTTAAGGAGGCCTTTATAATGGATTTACATCCAATGATTGCCATATACTCTTTGCATTGCTTGAAGAGCCTTGTAGTGAGTTTATGTCTAAAACCTGCTCTCTAAATACTCTTTATACGTGCTGCAAAAGTTGAAAGTTATAGAAGCACAATGATATAAAAAGCATGAGAAAGTTCACATTTATTAGAGAAATATAAGCAAGGAATTAATGTGGCTCTCCAATAGGTAGGCTTTCTTCGAATTTAAAGAAAAAATGAAAAAAATACTTAAAAGTCACAATACTATTGGGAAAAATGGGAAGTAATCTCAAGCACAACAATTTTGCTAATGTAGCTAGTATACAGGTAGGCAGCTTCTACGACAGTAGTGTTATATGTTGAATCTTAAGCGAGGTCACCTCAATTGTTCTAATGATTCATATCATGGGGTCATGTTAGCAATAGAAGTAGAACTCTTTCCTCAGTAGCAAACATTCTCCGCAAGGATCCCTAGGACTTTTTCTTTTTTCACCACAAGATTGTTCCCCAAATAAGCTCCTTTGCTCATCCATGTACTCATCTATGTATTTACTGAGGTATCCTTATTGGATTAATGCTTCCATTTTATCTATCAAGTTCCTATACTATTCTATGGTGCACGCGCTAAGCATGGAAGTTGCAGTATCCTGAAAATCTACATTTCTTTGGTCGTCTAATGTCTATTGGAAAGTATTTGAACAAACTTTGGAACATGGTAACTTGCAGTATCTCTACTCTATTAGTTGTATGGGGACTATATTGACGTGTTGCCCATCCGAATTTTTGTGTGTTCACAACTTATTTTCACTTTAAGTTGGCTCTTAGTCTATCACCATATATTTGTCAGCATCTTGAGGAATTGCTATTTCTTGATTCCTTCTTTTCTTATCCTTCCAAACTTGGGACTTCCTTGGAAGGTATAGTGGGCTTGCCCTTCATGGGTCCATGTGCCTTTGGGTCCTTTGGGTTCTCCAATACTTTCTTTTTTATTAGGTGCTAACCTCCAACTCCTTATTTAGCATGGTTGGTAATTAGAATTAGTCCATGTACTGACTTATGTGTTGCTCCCTTCTTAATGGCGGCATCACCTATCTTGGTGGGTCCTTTAGAGAATGTTGAGAATGTCCTGGTAGTGAGAAGGTTGCATTCGTCTCCTATATAGTGATGGTTAGACTTTAGGTAATTGCTAAGTTATGGATACCTATGTTTGTTCTTCTTAATAATTGGAGTGTTGATGGGATCACATGGCTCCTACATCATGTACTCTCTAAAATGTCTTCATTGTATTAATCTTTATCTCATCATTTAGGTATCTATACCACTTAGTGGTGTGTCCACAATGTTAGTAGAAATTATACCATTTATCTGTCTGCCTCTTCTCTGTCTCCTCTATAATTTTTTGTGGAAGATGTATATCATAGCCACACCATAAAGCTTCATATAGAAGCTATTTTTGTGAAATGGTAATGGGGTATAGGTGAAAAACACCTAGGGACTAGTTGTGCTTGCATACCTCAAATACTTTACTTTAATTATGCTCTTCGTTGATTGGTTAGTGTTCCTTTATGTTAGTGATTGTTGTAGGGTAAGGATAGGTTTCCAATGCTGTTTAAGAGTTATAGTGATGATGTTGGAATCCCCCATCCAGTAGCAACATATATCGATCTAAAAAGGCTTCCTTGGAGATAGGATTGGGAAGTTTTCAATCAAAATGGAGAAAGAGGAGTAACGTTTTGCTCAGGGTTGATCTTCTGGGTGACCAATTCTAGGGAAGGTGAAACCTCTCATCTCATCAATAGGGTTATAGTAGCTCTTCTATGCACAGAGTAATTAAGTTGGCTAGAACTCATATAATGACATTCTCCAATAGACTTGTCAGTATTTCTGAAGTTAACAATGACATAAGATCTCTGAAGAGTGATACTTGGTTTGTAAGTGTTATCTTTAGCAAAATGCATGCACTAAGGAATGGCTTCGGCATTGCTAGTGAAGGTGCCTCTAGTTAGTAGCTTTCTACATCTTTGAATGATATGCCACTTGGGTGTTGACAGAGTGAACTCTAGATCCCTCTTGTATCCTTAGTGTTTCTTCTTTTTCCTTTAAGTTTCCAACAAATGACACTAAAATGATGCTACTTAGAGGTAGAACAATGTCCTTTTTGAAAATAGTAAAGTGTTGGTTTTTCTTCTTAGGAATATGCCCAGAGAGATTTGCTCTTCTTAAGAGTTCTTCCACTCTGAGAAATTTTGCAAATGATTTTTTATGCTCCATTTTTCTCTAGAACTTAGTATTTATAGATTTTAGTCTTGATGGGCTTAGGCCTAATAAGGTTTTTTTTGCCCTCTTTATCAACTTAGCTTGTTTTTTTGGTCTCTCTGACCTATTTACTTAATTAATTTTAAGGTCTATTGGTTATTTTTAGTCAAATTATCAAAATGCACTTAAGTCCAATTTTGGTCTCATTAGTCATGATTTTTCCTTGACTCGTTCATTCATAATTTTTATAAAATCTAATAAGTCGATAAAAAATTTTGGTGTCTTTATGAGTCAAATGATATCTAAGAGTAGGTTCCATTTTAAGTCAAGCATTAGATAAAGATTAAAAAAAAGTCAAATAGGGGAAGTTAGTGATAGAGTCGGCACCATCATGTCACCATTGGCGAACTAAACAGTCAGTGGAGCTAAACCAAGCTAAGTGCCTATCTTAGGTGTCTACGTGGCACATGAGGTTAGCCTTTGGGGGCTGATGAATTGGGGAGCCGATAGGGTGCCTAGAGCTAGCAGTAGTTAGACGCCTAGGATGGTAGCTTGCAAGGCACCTAGGATGAATACCTTTAGGGTGCTAGCTTTGGGTGGCATGCCATTGATGACTACAAAGACTGAGGCAAGTGTTGCCACCTAAAGTGGCCATAGGTCGTTTGGTCTTGTTCATATTCATGGAAGTCATCTTTTTTGCAATGTTGCAACATATTATAAGTTTATAAACTTTTCATTGAATGCATCTTAGACCTAATCTTAGAAAATTTTAGTAAGCCTCAAAGATTATAAAGTTAATGTGTAGTTAATGAGTTGCTTTATTCATGTAAGTTTGAGTTTGAAGTGAAAAGTTCTTTTGATGAGGAGCCCAAGATGCTCCTATCATCATCAGTATCTCTACTCGAGTGGTGGATGTTAGGTGCTTACTTAAGCCAGATGGGTTAGATGTTTTGAGATATAAGATATGTGTCCGAGATGAATTTGAGTTTATTTTACCTTCAGTTGAAGATAACATGGTGTCATCTTCTAGGGGATATTTTACTATTTTCAATAGTTACTTTACTTGTGGTTTGCCATTACATTCATATCCCTTTTTGTTGAATGTTGCAAGAAGCATTGGAGTGTGTCTAAGTTAGTTTGTGCCTAAATCTTTCATAGGGTTTCAATAGTAATTATCTACCTTGGGCTTGCTCGTTTCTTTAGATAGTTACCATGCTTTGTTTAGAGTGCATAAGGTGCTTAATGAGCTTTTTCTCTAATCCTTCCCTAAACTAAATTTCTAAGTTAGCTACCTTCTTCAAGAGTGCCCTAGAAAGATAGATATTTCTTTGGGTTTCTTATGAGTGGAGTATTTCTCTCTATTTGATCTATCTAAGCCAAATTCATCATGACATTCGTAAAAGCTTTATGGAGGTAGGGTTATTTGAATTCCTTTTGATGTTACTTATACGTCTTTAGTGGGTAACTAAATATGTTTTACTTTTGAAAGACTGCTTAGGTATATGTACGATTTTTTGTTTCTTTGCATTCTTATTAGTACTTGTATTTGATCTCGTTCTCTTTTGCTCATTAGTAGGAATGAAGGTTTATTTCCCTAGGATCCATGCTAGGAGAGTGGAGGGAGAAGTATGTGAGAGTTGGATCATGGAGTAGCACTATAGGGAGACATCACTAGTTGGGAGGCATTCGAGCTCCTAAGGCTGTTGATGAAAGGAGGCGTGTGCTGCCCTATCTCTGGCGGTGCGGCCACCTATTGTAATATGATCATAAACCTCATTCAGGAGGTCTTTCATTATTGGTGCTAAGTGCAGAGATGATGTCAAAAGGCGAGCCTTGTTCAAGATGTCTTATCTTCGAATGTTGAACTATTATAATGAGGAGTGGCATGTAAGCTAATAATTGATATAGGGAGGAGTACAACCACCTGCCCTTAGGGGGCTTTGTAGTGGGTTTAGGCTTCACTGATTAAGTATCAACGCATCTTAATTTTTGAAGTATATAGACACTGCCACCTTCCTTCGGGAAGGCTCACGGTGGGCTTTTTTATTTATCTAGTTATCAGCTAGGACATCAATAAGCAGCTTAAAGAACATAGACATTAAATTAGATATATTGTTGAACAATCATGTAATATGAATTACCTATCTTGGTTTCATGTTCAACTCTAGTTTTGCTAAAAATTTAGCCTTAAACTTCTCTGTTTGTGTCAAATGTTCATTTGATCCATGTGCATTTACAGTTCGGCATTCCTCACGCCACAACCTTATTAGTCTCTACCTTTGCAACTTGTGACTCCTTAGCCCATGCAGCCTTCTTTCTCGCAAACTCCACTTTAGCATTAGCCACCTAAGTGACCTTCTCACTCTTGTACACTTAACCTCAGTATTCACCTTTATTTCATCTTTCTTTTAATCTCCATGTCTTTGGATCGATATTAATCTTTATCTCTACGCCCAATTTGGCTACATTTTGAAGAGTCTTAACCTTTTTCTCAACTTTGCATCGATCTCTCCCATCATCTTGTCCTCTGTGACTTCGACTTTGGCTTTGTTTATGACTACCACTAAGTTTTCTAGCCAAGTAAGAGAAATACTCGTGGCTCAACACATCGACTAATTGTTTAACATTTGCATTGTAGATTAAGAGCTCGAATGGGTTCAACTCAAGCTAAACTTTCTCAAAGACTTGTTGCTTATGATTTTTTGTATCTCATTTAAGTTTGAGAGTTAATATTTAAAATGAAAAATAGTATTTATTCCCTTATTGGGCTTTGGCCCACTTGAATATAGGTGCCCATCTTAGTGGACTTTATTAATTGCAGTGTTCAAAAAATTGGACCGTTAATTGAATTGAAAAACTTACTGATTCACTGTTCATTGGTTCAACCATTTGTTGGACCGTAATTTAACCACAATTGAACCGTAACATTATAATTATAAAATATATATTTATATTATATATATTACTTAAAAATTAATAAAATACCAAAATATAAAATATAAAGAGCTTAAATGATATTATTTAACATTACAATCCAAATTTTACAATTCATATTATAAATGATCACAACAATTTAAATATATCAAGTCTAAAGTTTAAAGTTGAGAGTGTGTAAGTTAATTCTAAACTCTAAACTAAGTATTTTTTTTTTACTTTTAGATAGCTTGTGAAGTATACCTTAGCCTTCAAATTTTGTATTTAAATACAAAATAAAAAAATAAAAAATTAATTTCATTAAAAATTATATAAAAAAATTAGTTCGATTCAATTGAACCGTGAACGATTTATCAGTTCGACCTGCCAATTTGAACGGTTTTTACAAAATATAGCATTTTTTTTAGTTTCCCAATTTTTTGAGAAAATCAGACTAGTTCGCCGGCCGATTAACGGTCCGACTAATCTGATTGGCCGATTTAGTCCGATTTTTTAAATTTTGATTAATTGGACTCTTTGACTTTTTATTTTATTTTATATTTAATTAATTATTCTATTTTAGCCTATTTTTACTTTTTGACCCCGAAAAACTTAATTTACGCTATAAATCGAAAAGGTAAATTTCCTTAAAAAGGGATAGGGTTTGTCATGATAGCCCTTGTGGATTTGGATTATAGATCAGCAGTGGGGCTCATATGTTTTCCTAGAAATTTGAAGATCTAGAATAGTAATGCACGGTAACCTTTCTGCCTTTGATTTGTCTAACAGCTTCGAAGTCTAGTTAAGAGATCATTTTCTCTGTTTTTCTTCCACCACCTATAGGAAAACTCTAAACACAACCTTTATAGTGAATTACAAACATATTTATAATTGAATATGATTCATAAAGTATTTCAAATAGTTAAAATTAAATCTCTCAGCATAGATAAATTTGAATTAAAATTTAATTCATTGATAGTTCTACTTCTTATTTTTACTTTTCTCAAAATAATATGTTAAATGGACCTTGCTGCCCACATTCTTTGACTGTACAAAGGACCTTTAGCCCGCGAAGAGCGGCATAACCGAAATGGGCCTTTATTGGTCCCTATGAGAATTTCTCACAAGCCTCTTTAGAAATTATGAAGTTTAAAATTTTTAGAGCCCAACGTTCCATGTTTATAAAATTTTATTTTATAAATCAAGTCTAATTAAAGATAAGCTCATCAATGAATTAAATTTTAATTCAAATTCGACTTAAATTTTAAAATTTTTAATTGATTATGATGTTCAATGAACTAAATTCAATTATGAATATTTGTAATTCGAAATAAGTGGATTAAATATGAAATTAAACACTTTGATCCGTAAAAATTTTGAACCCAAACTCATAATAAATCTTTTATTAAATTAATACTTATATATATGTATATATATTATGTTGGTAATATATTTATATTACGCTATTGACATCGAGCTTTGAAGAGGGAACTGGAAACAAAAAAGAAAAAAAAAATGTCCAAAAACACAATATGCACAATATTTTAGCTACGAGCTAGCATAATATCTAATAAGGGCTTATTATCCAAATATTTAACCTTTGAATCAATATATAATAAAAAATTGTAAAAAACTCAAACTCGACTCAAATTACTTTGTAAGTACAATATTTTTATACACTAAGTATTCATTAACTTGCCAGAATTGTGTTGGATAGATATATAATATATTATAATTGAATGTTTGGTCAGCACTTTTAAAGCCCATGACTAATAAAAAATCCAAAATTTTATTCTAAGGGTTTGTTTGGTTGGAAGGATTATATATGATAGATACATAATCCTGTATAATTGGACATCTTGTTGGTATTTTTTAAACCGATAATTGAAAGGAAGCCTGATGTTTTAGTATGATTATCTTGGCTTATGTATCACATATTAATGGCCCGATTAGTAATCCAAGGATTAGAGACATCTGGGATTCGTTATGAAAAGTGCAAAATTACCCCCACCAGGACAGTCAATCGAAACTCTAATTAATTATCCATCTCTTCAATAAAAAAACTCGCCTTCTCTCTCAGTGGAACAAAGAAAACTCGCCATTCTCCCTTTCTCTTTGCAATGAAGACGATTTAAATAAAAGTGAAGATTTTTCATCCCCCATTCTTGGCCACGACGCACACAATGATTCTGTAATTTCTCGTTATCTTTTTCCCCGTCTCAATTCAAGTACTATGATATGTATTTAGTTTATCATGAATGAAGAGTATTAGGTTCCATTAGGTATCAAAATTTTCAGATTTATTTGCATGCACATATGTAGTTCCACCTTATCTTTTGATATTGAATAGGAATATCGAATTATTTATTTCTATTTGAAATTCAAAATGTAATTGAAAATTTATTTAATTTAACAGCTGAACATTTTCTCTAATGGTAAAGGCCCTGTCCACATGGTTGATGTATGATCCTTTTCGAATTCTTGAAATTAAAGGAACCCATTTTAAACTAGTTTATCATCATTTCTATTCCAAACAAGCATACAAATTACTAGACTATACAAATATATATAGTTTAGATAATAAATCTTAAACTTATCAATTATTTCGATTTTATCATTGGAAGCAAATGGGGCCTAAATTACTTGTTTGCGCCCCCGTGGTTTGGATTAATAATCCTCAAATTAGAGGCACTTGAATTATTATATTAGATGATGAAATTATCCATGCATATTTTTCATGCACCTATGTTTGCAATATATACTTATAAATTTTTGTATATAGAAAGACATGTGAATATTTAAATATATAATTTAACTATTTAAATATATAATTGAATTAATAAATATGCATATATCAAGTTTGATTTATATACTAAGTTTTTGAAAAAAAAATACTAAATTATTTGTCCAATCAAACTTATACCGATAAAAAGTTTTATACAATATTTATCTAAAAAATATAGAAATTTTTTACATAAAATTTTTTTCTTCCAAGATAATAAAATTTTGTAACTAAATTTTGTAAATTGAAAAATGATTCATACTTTTCAAATATAAATCTACAATTAATATGAGTTTATTTTTACAAAATTACTAAATAATATTCATATGCATATTAAACATAAATATATAGTTCAATTTATTAAATAAGTGTAAGAATTTATAAAATTTGAAAGCTAATTATTTTTAAAAAATAAAAATAAACTCTTTTTTGGGTAATAATAGATTATAAACTATTGAGAAAAAACAAAAATAGAGACTAATCATTCTATACACAACACATTTAGACCCTTTCAATAATGATAATCGAATTATTGAAAACAGATGGTGCATAAAATAGATATTTCACATTTTTTGTAAGTTACAAATCCAAGCATTCAAATAATTAATTTTATTAAAATTAGGATATTCAAACTAGTAATCCAAATAAGGAAACAAAATATTAGATGATAATGATATATTTTTTAAATAATAAATTCTATACTTATTAGTCATATCCAATTCTATTATTGCAAGCAAACGAGTCCTAAACAAATAAAAATTCATAAATAACACTTTAATACAAACTAATAGAACCACTTAAATTGAACAACAATTTTATTTGTTAACCGATGTTGAATTATCATAAAACACAGGCAGCCCCGGTCTCGGCAGCCGCTTATTTTTTTCTTCAAAATAGTTTTGCTTATCTTCTTTCTGATTCAATTGTCTTGTCCTACTAAAATGTAAGGGAGTTAGTAACCCCTCGTTTACTTGCTTTGTAGACAGGAATTATTGTACTCAAATATTGTAATTTTTTCTGATATGAATATACAAGATAGGGGTCATGGTCAAATCCCTCGTCACAGGTGATTTTTTCAAAAAAAGAAAAAAAAATAGAGTTAAACTATTCTATCCTTATCAGAGAAGGCAATGTTCAACAATTTTATGCTTATTAGAGAAGGCAGGCAACCCCATCTAGCTCTTCTTCTTTTCTTTTTTTGTGAAAATTTTGAAATCTTGGCAAATATTTTGTTTCAGTTGCTTCTCCCACTACAACAAATGACTCAAGAAAATCTTAAAATCAATCGAGCTTAATGAGAGACTGTTCAACATTTTCAACGGGATATCATGCCTTGATTGGAACGTTGTGAAGTACCAAAGTGCTTGAGGTTAAGGAATGACCTAAATAATTCTAGAATGGTTTACATATTTGTAGAATTGTATGAAAATTTTTGGAGTAGGAATCTAGAAGTTTCTCTTAGAAGAAAATTCTAGAGATGTAATCTATATTGTAGGTGTAGACGGCTTAATTTTTGGGCAAATTGGAAAGTGATATGTATAAATAAATATTAGTTATTAATTTAAAATTTTCTATTTATATATTAGAGTTTATTAAATTAAATTCTAAATAATAAATAGTTAATTTTAATTAATATTCTAATATTTATTTTATAAATCAAATGTTGATAAATATCAAGATAAAAGTGTATCATCTCAATCAAATCAAATCTGGTGGCCTAACAATCTCAAACTAATCAAGTTAGGACACATGGCGCATCCATGTACGCGGACCAATCAAGTCAAGAATATTTGATATTATCTTTTAATATGTGCATCAAAGAGATAATTATCAAATGTGTTTAAGCCATTTCGGAGTCTCTTGCTGAACACTTATATAAAGAGATGACTAGAGACTCATATGGAGATATATTCACATATACATATTCATATATTCTCAAGCCCTAAGACTCAAGTTTTTAAACTTCAAGTTCTTTCAGCGACGACGTATTGCTACTGTGAAGGTCCTATACCTTTTCAAATTATTAAGTCATCAAGTTCTTTGATCTTGGAGTCAAGGCTCGGGTTTCAAAGAAACTTCATAGTATCTTTTATCAAGTCAAGGGATACTACACCATATATCCAAGAATAAGCTTCAAACCCTTGGATCATATATATATTAGGAGAAGAATCAGGGGATTAGTTTTGTTAGGGAATTTATATTTTTCTCTGATAAATTGTAATTCTCATATATTCTTTAATATAAATTTAATTTGTCCATTATTTTTCTTTGTCTTGTGATTAATTTTGCAGACAACGAAATTTGTGTGAACAAATTTCTAGCACGCCCAGTGGGACACGAATCTACCCTTCATCTTTTTCTCCCGTTCGAATTTTGAAGATATTTGTAATAACTCAATAGCACCTAAGAGGAACCAACTCGCCTTGGCTAGGAAAGACGTTGTCGATGCTACTGACCCTGCTGCTGAATCTGTCAATGAGCCCATAACTAGGGGGAAGAATACTGATTTATTTCCATATGATGATTTTGAAATAGGAAGACGAATCCTAAGGTTATGTCTTTTGCTGAATTGTTGGCTACAACGACTAGAGTGGCAACAATGGATGAACAACTTGCTCGAATGACTTAAGCTATAGCTGACCTCCAAAAGATTGTGGAAGAAAAAGATCAACAAATCGCACAACTCATGAACAAGTAGGAATACCCTCATCTTGGAGGATTTAGCTACAATTATCAATCTTCCCTTGGCCATACAATGGTGCATAAACAAGTTGAGGAGATGCCTTACAAGTAAGAAATTGATCCAAGGATCAACCACTCTGCAACTTCTATTGCTACATTATCTATTCAACAATTGCAGGACATGATCACTAATACTATTAGGGCTCAGTATGGAATGCCCTCTTAAAGTTCTACTGTGTATTCAAAGCCTTATACGAAAAGGATTGATTCACTAATAATGCCAATAGGATATCAACCACCAAACGTTTAGCAGTTTGACCGGAAGGAAAATCCAAAATAGCATTTGGCCCATTTCATAGAAACATGCAACAATGCAGGGACGTACTGTGATCTTCTTGTGAAACTGTTTGTATGATCATTAAGAGGAAATGCCTTCGACTGGTACATTAACTTAGAGTCTGAATCTATTGATAGTTGGGATCAAATAGAAAGAGAGTTTTTGAATTACTTCTACAGTACACGCCGGACTGTGAGCATGATTGAACTTACTAATGCAAAATAATATAAGGATGAGCCAGTGGTAGACTACATCAATCGTTGGCATGCATTGAGTCTGAACTGCAAAGATAGACTCTCAGAGGTGTATGCGGTAGAGATGTGTATTCAAGGTATACACTGGGGACTTTTCTACATCCTTCAAGGAATCAAGCCTCGCACTTTTGAAGAATTAGCTACTCGTGCCCATGACATAGAGCTTAGCATTGCTAATCATGGGATTAGAATTCCTATTGACGACCAAAAGAAAGAAAGGAAAGATTCAAAAAAGAGTGAAAAATATGGTAAAGCTGTTACTAAGGAATCTATGGTGATCAGAATAGCCTTCATACAAATTCCTAAAAGTGATAAAAAGGTTGCTGAGAAAATTGAAGATTAACGCATTCTAATAGATAAGAAAACACTGAAAGAAAAGTAGGAGAATGAGTATCCATTTCAAGATTCTGATGTTTCTCATATTTTTGATGAATCATTGATAAGGAAGTTGATTGAATTACCAGACTCAAAATGTCCTAATGAAGCTGGAAAAGTAAGCGATCCAAAATATTACAAGTATCATCGAATTATCAAGCATCCAATAGAAAAATGCTTCGTCTTCAAAGATAAGGTAATGGCATTGGCAAGCGATGGGAAGATAATTCTTGATATGGAAGATGTTGTTGAATCAAACCTTGCTAGTGCAATAACTGTAGTAGATACCACATGTGTTGCAAGCAAAGATAGTGTTTTCTCATCTTCACTTATGGGGGCATCAACAATGCTTCAGTTTGGAAGCTTAGATCCAGTACTAGTAGAGACTCAAGTTATTGATGAAGTGACTAAGCTGAAAACAAGTTTTACTACTGAAACTGAAGATGGTGGTGAGTGGACTCTTGTGACATGCCGATGAAGGACATGTTAATCAATCTCGTCTATTAGCATTAAAGGTTTCGCATGTGGCTAGATGCCCTCAATCAAAGACGATGAAGAGTCAAAAAAGGCTACAAATAGCAAGCAGAAAAATTCATTTGCAGGTTACAAAAGGATTCAGGTGACTTTGAAAGATTATTTTCCTACTGGATTCTTTGATCAAAGAATTGAAGCAGTACATGCTATAACTTGTGAAACTAAAGAGCAACACTCCACTTCATGTGTACGACCATTTCTTTTACAGATGAGGACTTATTATTGGGATCAAAACCTCACAATAGGCCACTTTTTGTCTTAGGATTTATGTAGGAACAAAAGGTTAGCCGCATACTCATTAATGGAGGATCTACCATCAATATCATGCTAAAATCCACCATAAAGAATCTAGGGATTTCCATTGAGGACCTTTCATGCAGTCGCCTAACTATTCAAGATTTTAATCAAGGAGGCCAACAAGCCATTGGTATGATTTGTCTAGACCTCACAATTGGAGAGTTAGAAGCAAGTACTTTATTCCATGTTATTGATGTAAGGACTTCATACCATATACTTTTAGGACGGCCATGGCTTCATGAAAATGGAGTAATACCTTCCACTCTCCATCAATGTTTCAAGTATTCAAAAAATAGAGAAGTTATGAAAGTTGGTGCAGATGTGAAGCCATTTACTAAAGCTGAATCATACTTCGCTAATGCTAAACTTTATCTGGATTCTGACTCAGTAAGTGAAGTGCAACCTGCAAAGGCTCCTGGCAACCACTTTGTTGAAGAAAGACAAGATTGTTCTAAAAATTTCAGTAAACTAACAATTACGGAGGTTTTAACTGGCAAAGAATGCAAGTGCAATGATGATTCCAACTTATTGAAATTTCAATACATGCCGTAGGCATCTCAAGTGAAGAATAAAATTCCAATTGGAGTATCTATCGAGTCAAATAATGCTGCTCAAAGCCAATTAAAGGCAGTAGAATCATGCGACTGTCAAACTTTGAAGAAGGGCTTCACCATGCCTATCGTTAGTGTAAGCTCATCAATCCATAATAGACCATCTATTGCAGTGGCTTCCCACAAAGAATTTGAGGGGACATTTGATCCTAAGGCATATAAATTGCTTGAAAATTTTGGCTATAACTTTGTTAATCCACCTAATCTAAGTGAGCTTAAACCTGAGTTGACCAGAGAAAAAATTCATGGACTCAGTGAAGCACAACAAAAACTAAGAAGACAGGAATTTCATGTTGAAAATTAAGGGTTGGCTTGGGTTTCAAAGTTGCAGAACCGATTAGGATACATGTGACGAAGAAAGATAAGTATGCTGATGTCTAGCATATTTCTGCAGAAGATCATGTGAAGCAGGAAGAGCAAAAATAAAATAATCATCGAGTTTTTGTATTTGTTCATCTCAGTACTCCAATTACTCGTCCTTCTATCTTTAAAAGACTTGGTGTTAAAAATCAAAGCAGGTTTAGTAAAGGTCCATGTCTGAGAGGTTTTGTGTTCAATAGACTCAAAAATAATGCTGCAAAAAGAAGTGTTGACAATAAAATTGATATGTTAGAGTCAAAAAATAATAGTCAAACTCTTCACTTATCCCAATCGAATAGAGTTGTATCTACCATCTTAGTCATCAATATGAACAAACTTGTGAAAATAAAGTAGCGCATCGTAAAACATCCATACGAAAAAAGTAGTGCAGATGAAGATGAGTGGAAATTACCATCAACTCTAATTACACAAGTGTTAAAGAGGAGTTAAGTCCTATGTTGCGTAATCTATGTCTTGAAGAATTCAATAAATTGGTGGCAAGTGGTTTTATACAAGCTACAAACTACCCAATATAGATAATGGTACTTGTCCCAATTTCAAAAGTAGATGGAGCATTAAAATAGAGTATCATATTTCATAGAATAAGAGTTGTTAAGATCGAACAACCATATGATGAAGAGAATGATTAGTTACACTCATGTAATCATATCGCTGTTGATGAAGAGCCTAATTTAGAAAGTCCTAAACATGAAATCCTAAAAGAACCTCCACAACTTGAAGATGGTGGACAGATGACTGTTGATGAACTCAAAGAGTTGAATCTTGGAACAATAGAAGAGCTTTGTCCCATATTTGTTAGCAAGCTTCTAAATCTTGAAGAAGAAGAATAATATTTTAAAATATTGACTAAGTACAAGGATGTATTTGCGTGGACATACAAAGAAATGCCAGAATTAGATCCAAAAGTTGCAATACATCATCTTAGCATAAAATATAGGGCTCGTCCAATAAAATAGTCATAGTGAGTGCTTCGCTTAGATCTCGTCCCTCTAATCAAAGCTGAAGCCAACAAGCTTATTAATGCAGGTTTTATCAGGAAAGTTAAATATCCAACTTGGATCTCTAGCATTGTATCAGTTAAGAAGAAAAATGGTCAGATACATATTTCCGTTGATTTTTGAGATCTGAATAGGGCATGTCCAAAGGATGATTTTCCATTACCTATTATTGAACTCATGGTAGATGTAACTACTGGACATGAAGCCTTATCTTTTATGGATAGATCCTTCGGGTACAATCAAATCAGAATGTCACCACAAAATGAGGAATGTACATCTTTTTGCACACCAAAGGGTATTTATTGTTACAAAGTGATGCCTTTTAGGTTGAAAAATGCAGATGTGACTTATCAACGAGCTATGCAGAATATTTTTGATGACATGTTACACATAAGGGTAGACTGCTATGTTGATGATCTCGTGGACAAGACTAAAAATAGAGATGATCACTTAGAAGATCTTCGCATGGTATATGATCGACTGATGAAATACAACTTGAAGATGAACCCACTCAAGTGTGCATTTGGTGTCACTTCTGGCAAATTCCTTGGCTTCATAGTTTGACATCGTGGAATTAAAATTGATCCTGGAAAAATCGATGCCATCTAAAAGATGCCACCACCAAAGAATCTTAAAGAATTGCATAGCTTATAAGGTAATCTTGCATTATAAGAAAATTCATATCAAATTTGGCTAAAAGATGCCAACCATTTAATCACTTGATAAAGAAAGATGCTCCTTTTGTATGGATAAAGGGTGTAAAAATGCTTTTGAGAGCATAAAGAAATACCTCAAGAATCCACTAGTTTTGGGAGCTCCTACACCTAAAAAAGCATTGATATTGTACATTGTAGCATAAGAACAGTCAATCGATGCGCTAATGGCTCAAGAAAATGATAAAGGAAAGGAGAAAACTTTATATTATTTGAGTAGAGCCTTAACTGAAAATGAGTTGAGATACTCCCCTGTTGAGAAAATTTATTTGGCCTTATTTTATGCAATCAGAAAGTTGAAGCATTATTTTGAGGCATATTCTATCCAACTCATTTCATGTGCTGTTCTTGTCAAGTTTGTAATGTCAAGACTAGTGCTTTCAGGAAGATTGGTTAAGTGGTAGGTTATATTCAATTAGTATGAGATCACATATGTTCCTCAAAAAGCAGTTAAAGGACTAGCTCTTGCTAATTTTCTGACAAATCACCCCATTCCTACAAATTGGGAAGTATTCAATGAATTACCTAATGAAGATGCCCTTTTCATCGAGATTTTGCCAGCATGGACAATGTTATTTGATGGAGCAGCTTAATCTGATGGAGCAAGGGCAGGGATCGTCTTTGTTTCACCAAAAAGGCAAGTTTTGACATATTCTATAGTGTTAAATGAATTGTGCTCCAATAATGTTGCAGAATATTAGGTACTGATTATTGGACTTCAAATGGCATTGAAAATGAAAATTTTAGAAGTTGAAGTCTATGGTGATTCAAAATTGGTCATCAATCAGCTTTTAAATGTTTATGATGTTAAAAAGGAAGATTTAATTTCTTACTTTTAACTAGTCTCTTGTTTGTTAAAAACGTTTGAAAGTATCGTCTTAAGTTACATCCCGAGGAAAGAAAATAGGATGGCAGATGCATTGGCTAACTTGGCTACCACTTTAGCCCTTTTTCAAGAAGAAACAACAAATATCCTAGTGTGTAATAGATAGATGGTGCCTTCACCAATTCAGCTTGACCATGAGGAATCAAATGCCATATTAATCTCAATTGGTGAAGATGAAGATTGGAAGACATCACAGATTGAGTATCTAAAGCATGAAAAATTATTGCAAGACCTTTACCATAAGATGGAGGTACGTCGGAGGTCATCTCACTTCATTTTATATAAAGATATTTTGTATCGTTAATCTTATGAAAGTATTTATCAACATTGTTTGAGTGGTGAAGAAGTAACTGAAGCTATGGCTGAGGCACATTTTGGAGTTTGTGGAGCTTATCAGTCGGGTCCCAAGCTTCATTTCTAGATTAAAAAAATGGGATACTACTGGCCTACTATGGTTAAAGATTGTATGAATTACGTAAAAAGGTGTGAAGCTTGTCAGATGCATGCTAACTTTATACATCAGTCTCTTGAACCCTTACACCCCACAGTTGCTTCATGGCCATTGATGCATGGGGTCTTGATGTTGTAGGTCATATTACTCCTAAGTTGTTGGCTGGTCATACTTACATATTGGCAGCTAAAGACTATTTCTCCCAATGGGCAGAGGCAATCCCCCTCAAAGAAGTAAAGAAAGAAATTGTTGTGGAGTTCATTCGATGTAATTTGATTTTCAAGTATGGAGTGCCGCGTTACGCCATTACTGATAATGGGAAACCTTTCTATAATAAGTTGATGGATAAAATCTGTGCACAATTTGGGTTCAAGCAATATAATTCCTTGCTGTACAATGCGGCTGTAAATTGTTTAGCAAAATCATTTAATAAAACTTTAGGCAATATGCTAAATAAAGTAGTGTCAAAATATAAAAGGGATTGGCATGAAAAAGTTCGAGAAGCTCTTTGGGCATATCGAACAACTTTTTGGATTGCTACCCAGGCCACTCCATATTCATTGGTTTATGGGGTTGAAGCTGTTCTCTCTCTTGAAAGTCAAATACCTTCATTTCTTATAGCAATTCAAGAAGGACTCACTATTGAAGATAATGTTCGTCTTTGACTTGAGGAATTGGAAGCATTAGATAAGAAAAGACTCAAAGCACAACAACAGCTTGAATGTTATCAAGTACGTATGATGAGGGAATTCAATAAGAAAGTTTGTCCTTGATCTTTTCAAGTTGGAGATTTGGTGTTGGCAGTAAGAAGATCCATTACCATTACCCAATGAATGGGAAGTAAATTTATGTCAAAATGGGATGGTCCATATGTGATAAATGAAGTCTACACCAATGGTGCTTACAAGTTAGTTGATAAAGATGGATTGCGCATAGGCCTCATAAATAGCAAGTGTTTGAAGCAATATTATCCATGAAGAAGAAGTTGCTCCTTGATGCATGAGCTTAAACTGCATGTTGCTCCTTGATGTATGAGCTTAAACTGCATGTTGCTCTTGACCCGCATGAGTGTAAACTGTGTATAGTAACCACCAAAGGTAATGCATGTGATTAAATTGCTAATTTTTCCCTCTAAAGGTATTTTATGTGGTTAAAATATGAAATACCCCACCTAGTCCAAGGTGGTTAAGCAATGGATACTCTTGGCTCGCATGAGTATAAATTGTGAACGACACCCCACTAAAAAAAACGTGTTTACTTTGAACTATGTAATGGCTTGATCCCTTTATTAGGATACGCTAGCAGCTTGAGAGTTATCTCTCAAGTTCAGTCACATCACTAAAAAAAAAAAGGGTTTGTTTGGATGGCTTCCCAAGTTCAATCATATCATTTGAGCAAATTTGGATGACTCACTTCTTAAAGTTCATCATTGGAATGAGTTTGGATGGCTTGCTAAGTTCAAACACATCATTGGAACAAGTTTTGAGGATTTCCCAAGTTCGATCATTAGAGCAAATTGAGATGATTTATTTCTCTAGTTCAACCAAATCATTGGACTAATTATGAATGATTTATCAAGTTCAAGCATATCAGTGGCAAAGAATTTGATTGCTTTCAAGTTTAATTTATTAAGATGGCCAGTTTTCCCATGAGCTTAAGTAAGTGTATTCCACTCAATTGTTGGGGGCATGTAATACAATATTTTCTTTGAAGTTGGTGTCAATTTGAAGAATATAAGAGAGAGAGAGAGAGAGAGAGAGAGAGAGAGAGAGAGAGAGAGAGAGAAAGAGAGAGAGAGAATGCACAAGGAGAATTCTTAAAAGAACAACTTTTATTGCATATATAGTAGTCAAATGTTCTTTTATATCAATTGTGCTAAAAAAAAGGAAAGAAAAAAAAGAGAAAGGCTAAGTAGCTAAGTGCTCATGCAAGTATATTAAAAGCTACTAGTTCCTTTTAAGAATTTTCAAGTAGTGCTTCCATCCTTTTCAAAGCTTCAACTTCTTGATCAGTCAAAAATGAAGTGTCTTCAAGTTTTGAAACTTTATCTCTCTTGGTGACCACTTTTTTTTGGATAATGGATAATTTTTCTTCAGCCTTGTGGAGTGATGGGTTTGTGAATTCTTCCTTACTACTTAACTCAGCAAGTCGTGTTCTCAACTTCTCTTGTTGCTTGGTGATTTGAAGAAGCACATTCTTGAGACCATCTACCTCTTCAACTCTTTCACTTTCTATCGTTTCGGCCTCAAAAAGATCCTGTTGTGCAAAAAGCAGTGCTTTCTCATGGGATTCTTGTATCTTTTTTTGAATTAAATTTGACTTAACCTTTATGTAGTTAGATGCACCATTAAAGAAAGATCTCAAGTGGTCCTCCAAAGGTGATGTATTATTTATATATGATTTCATCTCTGCAATCAGATCATCAATTGTAGGCTTTATCTTTGAGAGTTGCTCAAATGGAGTTTTCATAATTTTTTGACATATTTGTTCCCAGTAAAATTTGAGTAACATCTGTTCTACTTCAGTCTTTATAATTCAAGGACAAAATTTAGAAATTTCAGCAGTTGGAGGTGCCCAAGATGGAGTTTCGAATATCTTTTGGGGCTTTTCTTTTCCAGCAAAAGCCTTATCGTTTGTAATTTTAGGTAATTTCACCTTTGGCCACTTATTGGAAGTAGCAGTATTATAGGAAGTTTGCATCCCACCATTAAGAGGTTGAGAAATATTTGTTTCAAGCAAGTTAAAAGGATTAGCCCTATTTATTGAGCCAACACTACCTTCGGAAGTAATTGGGACTGGCATCTTGAGATCTGCAATCTATATCATAAAAAAAAGGAGAAGAAAAGAAGAAGAAATTAGAATTAGCAAATATAAATGTAAAAAAAAAAAAAGAGGAAGGGGTATATGATAATAAATAAATAAATGACTTTACATATTTTGCTACTTCACCCAAAGGTAAAGAAGAACTTGGGATATCTGCAAAGAAATTTGAATTAATACTGATAGTATCTAAATCCAAAACCTTTGGCTTCTTCTTGAGTATGCATTGGTTACTGGAGTTGTCATTTGAGCAAGAAAGTGTAGAAATTATTTCATTTTCTTCCATTGGAGCATCAGTAAGGTATGAAATCTCGAGTAAGTCACGGCACCTTTTAGATGGCACTTGAGTATGTTCAGCAAGGTTGTAATTCTTAGGCTCCAAATTTCTTCCTTTAACTTGCCCTAAAACAATAGAATTTTGAAGAGGTGAGGCCACTGGATTATTTTTGGGATCTTTGATTAAAACTTGTTTAGGACAAGATGGATTCTTACCAGGATGCCCAGACTCAAATGTATGCTGTTCAATTCTAGCCCCAGGTTGATTGAGTTGACTAGAATTTGATTCAACATCTCTTTGATTAACTTTGAGAACAATCTTAGTACATTTTGTTTGCGAAGTTTTCCAATGTTTGTCCCACCAATCTTTATATGCCTTTGTGGCTAATGGAAAGGAAGAAGTATTGCCAGAAATGATAAGCTTGCAAGATGTGTTCAGTAAGGTACATGACTGCCAAAGTTGAACAAGCTCATACAAATCACAAGTAAGAATCTCTTTCTTTAAGTTGCTTGGGACGTGTTGATAAAATCCAAATTGCCGGCTGAATCGATGAGGGCTATAAGCTTCAATAATATGCTCTTTTCCACGTTAAGATGTTAAATAACTAGAACCAAGAGCTATAAAAAGATCCTTATAAGTATTTGCTATATAGGGGCCATCTATTACTGCAAACTGTTTACATGGAAATAAGTGTAAACTTTGAATGGCTAAAGAGTTGATATTGATGAATAAGTCTCGCGCCTCTGAAAGGTCAAAATATTTAGCCATGTTCTCCCCTATATATATGACCATCTCAACTCCTCCTATATCAATCTTGGATGAAAAATGAGTGCTAAGGTAGTGCCCTATCCAACTGTGAACATAATGAATGGGAAAGATAGAAGAAGATTCCTGAAGACTTGGCGAAGTTGATATATTCTTTAAACCACGATAGATGCCTGCCAATACAGGAACTGTAAGAGAAAAGCAATCACCGTTCGCCATTCTACTGGCAACTTTGAAAACTATAGCATGAATTAAATTGGCTTTGCGAAGTGATAAAACAAAACTGCATAACCAGCATGAAAGAAAAGCAACTAAGTAGGTCTACCCTTTAACATCTTCTTCAACCTCCAACATCATAAAATGCCCATTATATTCCTTGGTGCAAGAAAAAAGTGATGTATTGATTCTTCCACATGGATTGTGAGAGATCTTTGGCTCAGTAGACCTCTTTTGAGAAGACCTCAAAGGGGGCTCTGCATATCTCGATGATCTTTTAAACTAAAAGCCAATCTAATCAGAAATAGGAACACCATTAGAGTCCTTTGGGAGCATATGATAAGCCAAGAATAGATATTTGCAGCTTCGTGGAAGAGAAGAGTCATGTCTATCATCACCAAGTAGTTCTTTTGCAGTGAGGATAGATTCATCATAGAAACATCCATGGATGGATAATCCACCAAGTACACAAAGATCCCATAAAGAAACTAAAAATTCACCAATAGCAATATGCAAAGTGTTCGTAGAAGGGCACCACAACTCAAGGAATGGTTGGAGGATATTCTTATGACAGACGTATGTGAAAAGTGAGGCATGGACTGCTGCGTAAATCTTGGCTTGATGAAGAACATCTGTATAATGACCTAGCACATCCTCTGTCCATTCCTAATAGCTTGCATGAAAAGATACTTTGCTAAACCAAGATGCGGGAATTCTTAATGAGTGTCCATTAGTGTTTGGAAGATAACCTGCAAATAAAAATTTCGAGCTAGTAGCTTTGGCATCATGAAGAGAAACTTCAAGAGAAGTATCCTGGAATCAGACGTAATGCCAAAATGTGGATCAATTACTTTCCTAGTTGCCTCTTCAGACCACTCATGGATATGCATAGAGTTACTTGGAAGTCAAGGTATGGAACGAAAAACATCATTGGCCGATTTATGGATAACCAATATAGTACTTTTAACTTTGAGGTTGTCTTTGTCACTTTCAATGATAATACATGGAGACGACTCTATGTGATTCTCAATATACATCCTCATGAGTTGATCAGGAACGGGCTATGCTTCTTAACCTACAAAGAAAAGAGAAGAGATGAAGAAGAAAGTACAAAGATATAGAAAGAATCTTCAATTTGATAACTTACTTAAAGTTTTCAAATTTTTTGTATTTGCTATGTGTTGATGCCCTTGATGAGTATAACACTTGGTGTTGATGAATGCCAAAGAAGTCTAAACAACTCTCTTTTTGTAGTAATCCACCGATTTAATGGAAGTAGTAATAATTGTATGAGAACTATGAAGTCTTTCTTCAAATAGTTGATGTGCAGGAAATAAGAGGAAGAAGATGGCCCTTATTGGATGGATGAATGTGCCACAATAATTCCAAATCAATGTTCAAGTATGCTGGACAAAGTAATCAACATCCTTTTATAGCATTATTTTCAAGAATTTTAGTCCAAATATGATTGGGAATTTAGTTTTCTCTTAAGTTAACTTTGAATGTAAGTTTGAGTTGGATTATAATTCTATATAGAAATAAAGGGACTCAAAGTTGATGGTCTCTGCTTGTTGATAAGTGATAAGTCTCTAGGCCAAGGAGAAATCCGTTGCTGCTGTGTTGAGCTTGGGGAAATGCACTATATTAGCATGGTAATGAGCCATGGTAAATGAGGAGTTATGGGGCTTCATTTGCTCATGTATTAAAACACGCAGCAAGTTTTGTGCAGTAGGTTGGCAGTTGAATTTGATTTGGTGTGGGACATATTGTTCAAAAAAAAAAAGGTTGAAAAAAAAAGTTTGATTGTTGCAAATTAAAATCAACTTGGCCGCGGCAGCGTAAATTTGGAATTGTGTGGACTCCCAATTGTGTTTTGCAAGTTGCCACGGCATTATGAATTTGAGATTGTGTGGGCTTATATATATATTAGAAACCATATGTTATATATGTCATGTATGTATGTGTATTTAAATATACACATATATATTTTTTAAAAGGTTCATGTGTGATATATATATTTAAATATATATATAAATAATTATCATGACTTATTCACTCAGGAATGTATTGGAAGACATTATTCGTGAACAAGTATCGAGGGACATTTGTAGACGGCTTAATTTTTGGGCAAATTGAAAAGTCACATGTATAAATAAATATTAGTTATTAATTTAAAATTTTCTATTTATATTTTAGAGTTTATTAAATTAAATTCTAAATAATAAATAGTTAATTTTAATTAATATTCTAATATTTATTTTATAAATCAAATGTTGATAAATGTTAAGATGAAAGTGTACCATCTCAATTAAATCAAATCTAGTGGCCTAGCAATCTCAAACAAATCAAGTTAGGACACATGGCGCATCCATGTACGCGAATCAATCAAGTCAAGAATATTTGATATTATCTTTTAATATGTGCATCAAAGAGATAATTATCAAATGTGTTCAAGCCATTTCGGAGTCTCTTGCTGAACACCTATATAAAGGGATGATTAGAGACTTATATGGAGATATATTTACATATATATATTCATATATTCTCAAGCCTCAAGACTTAAGTTTTTAAGCTTCAAGTTCTCGCTACGACAATGTATTGCTACTGTGAAGGTCCTATACCTCTTCAAAGTATCAAGTCATCAAGTCATTTGATCTTGGAGTCAGGGTTCAGGTTTCAAAGAAACTTTGTAGTATCTTTTACCAAGTCAAGGGATACTACACCATATATCCAAGAACAAGCTTCAAACCCTTGGATCATATATATATATATATATATATTGGAAGAAGAATCAGGGGATTAGTTTTGTTAGGAAATTTATATTTTTCTCTGATAAATTGTATTCTCATATATTCTTTAATATAAATTTAATTTGTCCATTATTTTTCTTTGTCTTGTGATTTAATTTTGCAAACAATGAAATTTGTGTGAACAGTAGGATCGAGGAAATTTTCACCTTCATTTAAGAGGTGGATAGCATAAATCAGGGTAGTAATTCATTTGTAAACCATCCAAGTTTGAATCAAAGTAATAGAAGTCTTTTAAGAGTTTTCTCTCTCTAGCTCTTTCTCTCTCTAAAATGTCTAGTTAACTCACTTTACACACTAAATACTTTAATGGAAGACTGACTTAGCAACTGTTGTAGGCAGCATATGAGAGGTTAAATGCTACACAAGAGTTTGTAAGAAATAAATCCATGATAAGGAGGCCTTCCAACTTGCAAATCATTACTTTATCTTTGCAAGGTGGTTTTCACGACATGTTACGCTGTACCATCCACCATCAAGTGTGAATATAGATGGGTGTCATTCACCCTTCTTTTCTTGCCATAATCTTAAATATCTGTACTCTTTTTGCCATGATTTGCAAATATAAAATAGCATTAGTGAAAATGAAAGAAAAACAATGATTAATTAGGTGCAACAATGATTAGACACCCTCAACAATCTGAATACTAAAGCTCCATCAAATGGAGGCCAGGCGTGTGAAAATGAACACTTTGTGAACCAAGAAATACAATAGGAGCCTGCCATTTTAGGGAGTGTAATTGAAGGATATTTTACAGCACATTTGGGGAATGGAAGTCAGGTATCACTACTGGCTATTCAAGTGAGGTGTCAACTATCAAATATCAATACGAGTGGTAGTAACGTGCTGAATAGAAGTCATGGGTTAAGGGTCGTACAAGAATGGAATATGAAACGTATTATATTAGGTCGGAATCAGGGGCCAACGTAGACGGGAATACTAGAAGGAACACAGAAATTGCACCATTACCTACTATAGTGAATGAAAACCAAGCGATGCAAAAGTGTGTGATGTTGAATTATTGTATGTTCTATGTTTTAATTAGTATGCTAGTATTTTTAGCCTTCATTGGTAAGCACGTGGAAGATTGCTTGCACCAACATGGAGAGTTTGGCATCCACTGCACCCCTAACTCCAACTGCCAAATAGCATAACTTGGTTTTATGTCCACCCTAACATATATGACTCTTTGAGCATAAAATCACTATCTATATACCACACCAAACATTGTTAGTATTTTGAGTTAATAATACTACAAAATAAAATTATAAATTGATATATTCACCTTATATTACACGTATAATTAGATGCTTGAAAATAGTTAACATCCCTCTAGCTAGATAATAATTTTAGTATTTTACTACCTTATCTTAACATTTAAAAAATTAATATTCTTGATTTAGTCAATTTTTTCTAATTAATGATTAACTTTATAATTGATAAATATTAATAAAATAATAATTTCATATATTACTTATAAAGTCAACTAACATAAACTTTATATTGATTAACTTCGGTCTTCATATAATAATTCTTCAAGTTTTTGCTCAATATCACTATAATTCTCAAAATTTACTGTACTTTTCTTCTCAATTCTTTGATTATATTTTATGCATATGCAAATATATAAATTGTGAGACTTTTATTGAAGAAAATGTAAATAAAATATTATTATAATATATATTGCATATGATAATTTTTTAAATATCATTTATTTTATTTAAAATACATAAAAAAATTAAAATATATTATATATAATATATTTTTTTAAATATTATTTATCATATATGGATCATGAATAAAATTAAGTTATAGAAGATTGAACATATAAAGGGATATATCCAACAAAAATGTCTTTGGAGCGGAAATTAAACGAACCGAATATGCAATTATGATATTTGTATTCATTTGCAATCGAATATCTATTTATTGTATATAGATAATATCTATTTTAAATGGATATAGATGATATTCCCTATAAACATATATATATATATATGCGAACGGTAAACAAACTTTTGAATATCCATTGATAACCCTAACTACTACATACTCCCCAGGTGTCACGGCTCGCTCATTGGAGAAGCATGACGACCGTGACTCGAAGGGGTGGTTGGAGCGACAAGATGTTGTCGGCTCACCCGGTAGGCGGAAACGGCTCATGAGCAGAGACTCTTACGAGGTGCGGATTGCAAAACTGTTTTGATGGCATAC